>WAAG01080417.1:17238-28459 GCA_013390105.1 Tichodroma muraria
ACTGTTACCCTAAGCAACATTCCAGATTTTTTAACATAAATAAAAGTTGCTGCATTTTTTAATTTATTTTTTTTTAAATTTCTTGGTCAGTTTAAGAAAAACTTTAACTGCTATCAACTGGTTTACTCAGTCCCAGAGAGAGGACCAATATACTCTGTATCAGGTCCAGGATACAGAGCACAACACCAGGCAAACTAACCACTGACCATTTTCAATGCTGCTGACACAGTATGGATGAGGTAAAGATGCCCTTACTGCCATAGCAAACACACACAAATTCTCAATCTTGGTTTTCTGGAGAGCCTCTTTTAAAATGTTTCATTTCCAGATCAGTTTGGCATGGGAACACATTGTTACTCTTGAGATTNGTTAAGGCGTCACAAATTAAAACCTTAATGACATCTTGGTAAATTCATCTCTTTGCTTCTGAAGCTCATTATTTACATACCTGCAGCCACAGTCTGCTAAGGTACTTCTGAACAGTGGACTACCAACTTCTTAGTTTCTCAAAAAAAATAGCTATTAGTTTCTCTTTCAACAGGTTTTATAGTCCTACAGCTGAAGAATACTGTTTCAAAATGTATTCTTTTAAAAGTACACCACTTCCATGTTAAAACAACATGAGCAAGCTCCTAGGGCCATCAGACTGCCAAGCAAAGGAATGGCACTTGGATGACAGTCTAAAATCTCCCCAGGTACAACCCTTCTTTAAAGAGAGGTTTCACGCTTAGAGGTCCTTTGAGGGGGGATTTGCCAGATATAGCAAAAATAAAGGACTTTTTCTTTAAGGACTAATTATTCCTTATGTGGGGGAAAATATGTTTAACTTCAGTGAGAACTAATCCCTGAATAGGATCATTAAATCTGCATATCCTGAGCTGGAGCCTATTTCAAATTTGCAATGACTGTGCAAAACACATTAATTACAAGAGATATGTACATTCATATAAAGTTGAAAAATTAGTAACTTATGTACATGAGAAGAAATCAGATTTTCTTGCGTCTGCTCCTTGTCAGCTCATACCTGCAAGACAGACACAATAAGACTACTACAGTAGTTGAAAACTTTCTTAAAAGTTTTAACTGGCATAGTAGAGAGAACTTGGTCTGCTTTATTGCTTGTGCTTCTCAGGCAGCTCAGCAAAGGGGGCTCCAGAGATGGCCTCAGACTTCAGCCCTTCACCAGGAACTTTGGGTGCATCCTTTTTTTCTCTTCCCATAATTTCCCTGAGACACACACACTAGCTGGCCAAGGAAATGTGGTTTTCCTATTGGAATATTGGCTCACTCACTGTGCAGATGGCAAGCTCCTGGACTACCCACACTACATTCCTTGGGCTCCACTGAAGGATAAAGAAGGAAGAACTGCCATTAACTAAAGACACAGAAGTGAAAAAAAACACCCAAGCCTGGTTCTCTTTTCTGCCTCAGACCAGGAACATACAAACCTCAGAACCACAATGAATGTACAGGCAAAACTGTAAGAGGCTTATTATAATAGTTTCTATAAATGCTTTGTAATTAAAGTTTTATCATACATATATATTGCTAATCAGAGTATTTAGTTAAGATCTTTATTCAAGTTAAAATTTGTTGCAAGGTTACTTTGATAAACAAAATTATTTTACTTATGTGCCCCTGTGGCTTTTATGGCAACTTAAAATATGCTGAAGACTGTAATTGACACAGGCATCTCATTAAAGCTGTCTCACAGGGAAGGCACTGCACAGCCAATGGATTAACACACAACTTAGATAGAACTACCAGATTAGCTCAAGTTAGTCCTGCTTTTGCAGGTCAAATAGTCTTCTTGCTCACCCAAACACAGCCCAGTTACCAGCACTCACTCCCACAGCAGTCATGCAAGCTCCCAGCAAAGCAGTGGGCAGGGTTTGTTAGTATGGAGATGAGTACTTACCATTGTGCAAAACCTTTTATTAAATCCTCCTGGGACAAGTCAATGTGCACCTTTAAAAAGCAAATTTTATTTGTTTGTAGGTTATTCAGCATATAAACTGATTAGCTAAGCTACCACTCCTCCCAAGTCAGACCCACTTTCCAGCTGTGGGGCTGCAGCTCAGGCTTGAGGAAAAACGGAGCTTCCCACATTCCCAGGATGGTGCAGGCATGAACCAGCTCAGTTTCCTATAGCACTACCTGGAAATTTATCTCACCAAAGAAGTAAATGCAGTTTACTTTTCACAGAATCAAAGTTGTTCACAGAAAGCTCAAAGCACTGTTGGCAAATTGTGGGGTTTAGTCCCACACCTTCCTCAGCTCCGTGTTTACACTCTTGGAGCTGTTCCCCACACAAGCAGCACCAGGGCCCAGGAACCAGGGCTGAGTTCAGGAGCACCCTTCTGAAATGAGACCATGCAGCTCCCACATGCATACAGCCTCATTGCAGATGAAAATCTGCCAGAAAAAAGTTGTTTCCAGATTGCCAGTCCTATTACTGAGAATCAGTTACTGGAGCCACATTTCAGGATTTCAGGAATAGCCCAGAGTGTTCAGCTCTGTTATATCTGTAGTGGAGATTCTTTAAACTTACTTTCCCCAGCTCTTTCCTCTCCTGTGAAATGAATGGCCTGCTGTTTTTCACTGCAATGTCCAGTGTCCTCTTCTTGACATTTTCCAAAGATTCGAAAAATTCAAACCTTGAAATAAAGTTTAAAAAGAAGAGACTTAAGGCAAAAACTAAAATCTTGTGAGCAGCAGTGGGCAGAATATAGTGACAGAGTACAGCATCAATGGCAAGGACTTGAACAGGGAAGGAACACACAGAAAAGGCAATTCTAGAGTGAGGTTTTATTCACATTGCAGGAAATCTTCCAGGTCTCATCAAAGATGACAACACTGTTCAGACTGTCCACCGTGCCAGGGGGAAAGAGGAAAATGTGCATCCATGATGAAATGCCATTTAACATCTTTTTACCCCCTCCATGGGAGATCAGCATGTTTTCCATGCAATGTTCATTACTCAAGAGGAAATAATCATGAGCCAACCCCCGAAGTTCACAGAGCATCCTTGCACCACACCAAGAACAGACAAAGCCTGAAACCTGTGGCAATTAAATTCTTAATGGCTCTGACTCAAGCCTCTGGCACACATGGCTAATGTCAAGTGAGTTTTGTCCATGCTAAATCACTCCAGTTCTGCCCACCTGAATAGCTTTTCCTCAAGTCAGAGCTGTGAAACAGGTAATGTGTTTTGGAGCTAAGCATTATCCTTAATTGAGGATGTACAGGATACGTCAGTACTGAGGATGGGGAAAAGGGGATGCTGTTCCCAATTGCACTGATTTAGTGCTGGGATGGCACTAAATCAGTGCAATTACTTAAGAATAGACATAAGCAGAATCCTCAGCTGTTTTGAGTGTTAAGAAGGAATATTCTTAAATCTTTTCTCCATTTCTGACTTACACAGAAAGGACAAAACACAGGAAAAATATAAGGCACCCAGGATCACCCAATATTCACATATTTTCATGTGTACTTTCCTCTAATTATGGGATTAAAACCACCTCTCAAGAGAGCTCTACTTCTAAGCATTACTGTGTTTGAGTTTATGCAAAACACATTCCATTTCAGTGGCAGAGCTGTCACAGTGTGAGCAAAGAGGTGGGAACATTTTACCCTGCTCCCAGGCCTTGATGACAACATCCACCTGTGTGCCCAAAGGGTGGTCCAGTCTCAAAAGGCTCTGAACTTCTGCCTTGGACCTTTGGAAAGATGTCAGAATAAGCATCAAGCAAAGCAGTGTGAACAGAGCAGTAGGCTCTGGGAATACCTGAATGGGCAGATTGCCTCTGTCGTGACAGGGAGTTAAACACCATAGAAGAATGTCAGTTTGGAAAGAAGCAAATACAGCCTGGGGACAGGGAAGGGGCAGGGAAGGTGTACCCTTCTTCAGAGAGACTGACAACACCACAGGCAGAGCAAGGCCAGCCCCAAGTACTTGTAAATCACTGTCCAAGTGCCATTTGTTTCAGAAAACCTGCAAATGTTCACAAGAGAATCCTTAGGAGCAACAGCAGCACACCTTAGGAAGCCCTGTCATTACACAGAGATTGTAACTATTCCAACCGTAATCATAATTTACATTTTCTTACTTCTCATCGTATTGGGGGTTCAGAGTTTTTTTCTTAACAGAAGTCTTCTTCCTGCTTGTCCATCTTCTGTCTGGAAGCAGGTATATACGAACATATGGATCGACTCCACGATTGGAAGAGGGTACCAAGTTTCTGTTAAAAGAAATACAGACAAGCAAGGCAGATTCTCCCATTATGTTTTAATACCTTGGCTCTCCTTGAAATCAGACCAACCCTTCACAGGCCAAAAATATTTATCTCAGTTGTTGGAACATAAGCAAATACAACTTTAAGGTTTAGTTAAAATGTTTACTCCTGAGGGTGTGGCCACTCACTGGGGTTCCTAAATTAACAATTGCATATTCAGTTGTAGGTATTAATCCTTGTCACGATGCCTATCCCAACACCCCAAGACACACACCAGTTGTCAGTGCTGTTCAGAGGAAATTTTGGGTGGATGACAGCTGAACCATCTCTACTGCAGTGAGCACAACTCTCTGGGCTCTCTCCCTGACCCTGCTGCTGGCACTGACCAAGAGCTGGGCACAGAGAGGCTGCACAGCTGGAAGCCAGCCAGTGCTAAGGCATCTCCTCCTGCACATGGCTGTGCTCCAGCTTTGCTGGATGACTGACACAGCTCAGAGAGCTCTTCCCTCTGTGAGCCACCACAAGCATTACCTGCAGCCGTTGACGAGCACGACGAGGCTCTGCCGAATGGAAGCGTAACGCACCGTCAGCTGGATCTCCCCCAGAGGCATCTCAGCCCCGCTGCAAGACATTGCACAGTCAAGGCTTTTAAACACAGCCATTGAACAGCCCACAGGCAGAATAAAACCAGCTTTCAGGGCACCATCCTTCTTCCTGGCATCCTAAGGTTTGCTGTCTAGGAAGCAGCTGGACCACAGGGGTTCCACAGAAGCCCCGTCCCTTCTCTACAGGTACCTGATTTCAGTCCCACAGCACAAAATCCCAAATTTTGACAATTTGTGTCCCAATTTGTGGGACATAAATTGCTAAAAAAGCCCCTACATGATGCACTATAGATGGAGTATCAAAGTACAGGTTAGCGTGTTACACGTTCACTCAAGAATGTCTGTATATGCAAAATGGGACCTTTTTTCATATTTCATTGTGCATGTTACTAAAGTGGCTTAAAATCCAAAACACTGCTTAAGAATAGTTTAAAAAGTTTATAAATTAAGCCCTGTTCAGAGCTAGAAAATTCACCAGTCACCAATTCATCAAATTGCAGCTGGAGCTGAATTTGATATTCAGTTTGTAACTACACTGATGCTCTCTTAAGTGAGGTGGATCTTTGTAACTTCTCTTGATAAGGATTCCACAAGCTCCATACTGTGCCCCAGGAGGGACAAATCCTTCTCTCCATCCTGCCTGACAGAGTAGCCTCACACTGAGCACTGTGGGAAGGACACACACAAGCACACCTATCCACAAAAACCTTGTTCACAGCATTATCAGTCTTAAAACGTGTTGCATAAATCCATTCAGAACTTTAAGCTGCCAGAGGTGCCTATCAAGCGTTTAAGTTATTTCATAAGTGGGATGTTCGGATTTCCAATATCCTGTTGCTACATGAGTGTTGAGAAGCTCTTCAACAATATAAAGCCAACACATGCATCACTCTTAGGAGAGCCATAGAGTGAATGCTTTCCCTTTACACCTGCTCTGACATTGCCCTTTAATTTACTTTGCTGTTGACTGGAATATTTAGGTCAATTCTTTGTAAGGTGACTGGAGACCCAAGACTGCAAATGACTTTGCAGCCTTGAATTTACCTCTATGCAACAGTAACACCTAAACTTCCCCAAGAGAAGAACAATTCAGCTGGAAGAACACCTACTTATGAATGTCCAGGTTGCTGCTACTTAATTCAAAGCAGGAAGAAGGCAGGGACCCCAGTGAAGTGACACTGGGTGCCACCCTCATTTCCTGCAGGACAGGCAGTGTGGGCACGGCCGCTGCTCCTCTGGACAACGCTGATGGTGGGCCATGCTCTGGATTTTGCTTGCCCTCTGCTTCATCAGGGCCAGATACAGTTTCACTTGGTACAGGGGCTCCTGAACTGTCTTTAGTGTCCAGGTCTTCTCCACTGTCCTTTTTTGGCAGAGGTTCAACTGCTGCAGAGTCTTCGCTCATGGGAGGTACTTTTGAGACTTGTGGTGGAGAAGCAAACTTCTGCTGGTTTCCAGCCTTCTCCATGACACGCGTGGGACCTGGCTTCGAGGCATTGACACCAGCCTTGACTCTCTGTGGATCAGGTTCTTCAACATTCAGTGCCTAAAAATCCCAAGGGAAGACAGTGAGTGCTGCTCCCATAGCACTGGGGTGAATGCCAGCATTACCACCCAGGAGGAAATTTCACCACAAAGGTGAAAGGGGCCCCTGGGATTCACTGCGGTGTTCTCTCCTCTCGTCCTACTGTGTTTGTACAGAGCAGTGTATAAGCACTGATCCAGAGCATGGTAAGGAAACAACTCCTAAGCATCAGTGATGACTTCTCCAGCTTAGATTTTCTCAGTCCAACTCTTTATTGTCGTGAGAAAATTTTCAGCCGTGGCACTGCATTAAGTTTTAGGAAGCCTCAGGGATACCTCTCAACTCCACCATACACTCCTAATTTCACTTAAATACCTTGTCACACTTCTACTTTCTACTCAACTATGAAGCAAAGCTGCCTTTCTCAACACCCACCTTCCATCTCTTTTGCCTGGTTACAACTGGATGCTTCTGCAGGGGAAACAGAGGGAATATGGGCAAGAACAACTTACCCGCAATACAAGTTTCATCTTAATGAAGCTGTCTGAACTGGAATGGTCCAGCTGGAATCTCTGATCCAAAGTCATGTTTGGGTCCTTAAGTAAGTGGGAGAGACATACTACTGAAGTTCCCAGGGCACTATCCCGCTCCTTGTCTTTTATCTGGGGGATGAAAGAAAACAAAAGTTTATATTAGCTGGCAAACTGGGAAGCATACCACTGGGAACAGCAAAGCAAGAAGTTATTTCAGACAGAAACCAAAATTAGCTTCAGTATGGTTATATCTGGTAATATCATGGTAAAAATGGGTGATGCCATTATTTCAGGAGTGTAACAAGTTAGTATATTTGGAGTAAAATCCCATCTCTAACTATGCAGAAAAAGAACTGCTTTAGCAGAAAAAACATGCCCTGAGATTTACTTGATTTTCCTTGCTTGCTTTGGGGACAATGTCCTAAGCAGCTGAGATGGCAACTGGTCTAAATCTTTACACGTGTCTTAGTTAATAGCTTGTTTAGCCTATTTAAGCTCAATAGACCTTCCAAGTTCAATTCCTTTCTGTATCCAAGTGACCAGCCACAGAAGTGGCTGTGGCTGCAGTGCTACTAATGAGAGATGGGATTGCTTCATGAGCCAGAACACAGAGGTGAGAGGTAGGGCTCTGAATGAGAATCACAAAGGTTGCAATTTCTGACACCAAAATATTGATGTCTTTACTACGCACAGACCTGTATGAAATGTCCTTTGCACTTTGCAGCCAGAAACATCCCACATTTTGAACTAAGATACTGCACATTACATGATGCAAGAACAAAGGGAGATACCACCACTACCATCTAATACAGAACTGTCTGTGCAACAGCTGCTTCTTCCACCTTTTAGCAGGAGGAATCCAGTATGTGACAATCCCACACAGGAACATGTGCTCCATAGAAGAGGTTTCTTCCTACAGATGCACAGTTGGTCTTCAAAGGAAAGGCTTTTCTCTCACCTCAATGTGGAGTGACTGGGAATGAGCACTGTGGACAAAGAAGGTGAAAGCCTGGCCCCACTTGGGATCTTTGCTGAAGTTGCAGGTCTGCAACGAGAACATACATTAGCTTAGTGTCTGAGAATCCATGACACTGATCAGCAGAGAGGGCCATGGTGACCCTCAGTGATGCTACACCCCAGCTGTACAGAGAGTGGAAATTCCAGGTCAGAAGCACATGGAAGCAAAGTCTCTGGCAAGACCAGAATGAGTTCTTTGGGGCGTGGAAATGCCAAAGAACAAGTCTGGTGAGCTGCAGTTGGCCCCACCAGCGCTGCCTGGACCAGCAGCCTGCCTCACCTGCAGCAAGGCACCGCTCCCTCCCTCCCACCTTCCCACCCAGGGAGAGCCAGAGCGCTGCTTCCAGCCCGCAGCACTCTGAGCCAGCTCCCAAAGCTGCAGTGAGCTGACAGGGAAGGGCAGGAAAGCTGGAGGAGCAGTTTCAGGGGTGTAGAACTCGTGGGAAGAGTAGGAGGGCATAACTTCAGCACCATCCACTTCAAAGATAAAAGAGCATGGAAAGCACCCACGGGGACTGTGGCTGCTCTGTAAACCAGCTGTCCCTGCCAGGCCATGAGTGCTGGCAGCAAGTGGAAAGGAGCAGGGAAAGCCTGGAAGCCTGACCTAGCTTAGGAGAGGCAGATGATGTGGTAGGGAAAGGGAAAGCCACAAAAGGGAAAAATGCAAGCAGAACCCAATTTCTGGGTGGAGCAGGTGGAAGGAACAAAGGAAAGTAGGTGCCAGTCCTGTATGCTCATATGTAGCCAACAGGATTTATCCCTAATTGCTGGGGGTCCAAAAGAACAACAGGCTCATTCACATCCAGCTGCAGGACAGTGAACGTGGCAGCTACTGGGAGGGCACAGCTCAGCTGCTGCTCATACTCATGAGGCAAAAGTAATTTCTAAATAATGAAAAATGAAAGTGAAGTAGAGGAGATGCAGATCCATCTTGTCCGGGTTTAAAAACAAAACAAAACAATGAAACAAAACACAAAACCAAACAGTAAAACTGTTACACAGGAGCCAGGAAAGACTCTGAGGAAGTAACAAAGGCCAGCTTGATGCAAATGACACCCTGCTCTGACAAAAAAAAAGTCTCTCTGGTTTGGAGACTTATAAAACTAGAGTGTCTGGGCCAACATGAACTCTTGGACACAGGTATGGAACTACACATGTGTACAGCAGCTGATCAGGCACCCTCCACCACCACAGCTCAGTGACACAGTGGTTCCACTCCCAGGCTCTGCAGCTATCGCTACAACTAAGGCTCTTCACATTAGCTTCACAAGAAGTCCTTCTCTCCCTAGGGGATACTTGGAGACAGCCACCCATAAGATGGAAAGTATCTAATGAAAGCAGAAGAATTAAACAGCCTCACCTTACTCTTCTGAGTCTTGTTCCCAACTGTGAGCAGGACAAAGGAAGAAGGTTCTCGTTCCATCTTCTGTCATTTAATACAAGGAAGAAAGAAAAAGGCAGGAAAAAAAATTAAGAAATTTATAGTTTTCAGGAAGCAATATCAAACCACTACTCTTACTTGAAGTGAGTTGCTGGAAAGCTGACAGTATTTTCTGGATGTGGGACATATGAGGAGTGTAGCACACAGGAAAGCCTGCAGCCATAACACAGCAGTCTTACCCTCCACCATCAGGAGTACACATTTAAGCCAAAGTTTTATGTATTTAGGTTTCAACAGGTGAGCAGTTAAAAATTTGTCAGAAGCTGTGAGGAAACAGAAGAGATCTGAAGGCTCTGTGGGAAATCTTGATCTTTCCTGACTGAACCAGGACTCTTAGAATTGGTTTCCAAGGCTCAGGACTTGCCCCAAAGCAGCTGGAAGTGAGTCTTAAGCACCAAGTAACAATTCCTGTCCAGAAGCAACAAATACTGAACGTCTTGCACCTCTGCACTAATGCTATACAAGTTAAGGCTGAGGATCTGGTCTTGGCACAACACTACATACAAAGCACACACAGTGAGGTCCAGAAATAAGGATTACTGAATGTGATGTGTGTCACAGTGGTGGTGACTCATCTAAATTGTAAAGATGTTATTTAGGAGAGGAGCTACTTGGAGAGAATGGGAAGCTTTCTCCATAGCTCAGAGCTGTACTTGTGAGTAGCCTGTTCAAGAAAGAAGGGAGAAAGACGTCCTTTCCTATACCTGCCATTTACAACACCGCAGCAAAATGCAATATTTTGGGGAAAAAGTAAACAGAAGCTAAGAGAGAGAAGGTACAAATGACATAGAGGCCTCTGAATCCCTCTAAAGCCAAGGGGGGAGGAATCTGGTGGTCAGGTCTCCTGTGGACAGGAAAGTTACCACAAATGAGCATATTCCTCCCAGCTCAATATCGAGCTGGAACAGCTCAGCAAGGGGAGAAAGAGCAGCAGCAGCAGAAAGGATATTATGACTTGGTCTGATGTCTGGAGGCTCTCTTTTGCGTAAGAAAGAAAGACAACCACACACAATCAAACATTTCCGTGTTGCATTCCCACTTTGGCCTCCTAGACTTTCACTGGGGTGGGCTTTCAATCACTGTTTTGAACCCCTGCTCACTTAGATTCTGACAGTGGAGAGATTATGTCTTTTTAACCACCACCAGTTTCAGTTCCTATGATACCACATAATCCAGAACATTGTTTTGCAAGCATGGGAGAAGAATATAAATTTTACCTTGAGGTACTTGTTATTTTTGATCTTCTTTGCTCCACATTCACCATTCGAATACTCAAAGTGGTTTTTCTGAATTAGTGAAAGAGTATTTCAAGCAATTAATTTGTTGTCTTAAAAGAAAGGAGGTTAGGAGTGAAGGCTGCTGCGTGGGATTTGTACTTACGGGAAGGTTGAAGGCACTCTCCAAGTAGACAATCAGAATTGCTGTAGACAGACCCTTCTTATCCTGTAAAGGCAGGGAAGGATAAAACAAGCCAAAACACAAAGTAGTCATGATCACCCACCAAGGACAATGCAAAACAAAGCAAAATTCCAAGGGCAGCTTCTGAAGGCTAAGCAGCTCTCTGCCTTTCTCCTAAAACTTGCAATTTAGAGGAGCCCAAGTCAACACAGCATGGCAGTTCTAAGCAGACCAGTAAAAAGATGCTCTTTTTAATTCATCGCCTTTAATATTTGTCAGTATCTCAGTGCAGAACTGACTCCCCAGTGCAGCAAGACACCAAAAACATGTTCAGCCACATGATATCAACATGACTCCAGTGTCAGCAGAACGAAGCCTGAATTTTATTCACTTCAGTTGAACTCAAATGGTTTTGCTTGATTATGAAGAAACAGCCTCTTTGGGAGATGGGCTTTATCCAAGCA
>WAAG01080431.1:257-14284 GCA_013390105.1 Tichodroma muraria
AACTGTCCTCAAACGCTTCTAAAATGGTTGATTTAGAGCAACCTCTTTGGAAGGAGGGATTTCTTGCCAGATGTAACAGGTGGATGTTATCTAAGCCTGATAACCGGGGATTTTCAGTCAAGGCAAAGTAAACATACCTGTGTCAGCTTGATTTTAGAAAAACACCGCTCAGAGGATTATTTTTGCCACCGAAGCCTTAAATCTTCTGTCTTCCTGAACAAATGAAACTTGAATTGGCAGATCATTTTCATTGTAGAAAGGATGTGATGATTTCCAGAGACCTGCGTTGTTTCTCCTGAGGAGTTAACTTAGCAAGTATTTTCTGTAGCAGCTGATAGGCGGGATGGCCAGAGAGGAGAGTTTGTACAGGGACTGAGACCTCCAGTATTAGTGCTAAAGTTTTTATCAGTCAAGGACTTGATTTGTGTGCAGCTGGGCACACCCTTAAGTGGGAATAGCTCTGATGTTTGTAAATGGGAAAAAGTAGAAATTCGGATTTCTCTTAAGGGCTCAGTGCTAACACTAAACTAGAATCTGATTTTAATCCTTAAATGCAGCATATTGCTGTACCCATTAGCAGAAAACTTTGCTGAGTACCTGTGTCCTAATTATTTTCATGCTGGTCATGACCTAAAGGAAATTTATTAGCACATGTACTTTAAGTCAGGTATTTTTAACTTGATCATGATCAGCTCTGAAGGTGCAACTTTTTTCTCCGTATACTGTACATATCTGTGAGCCTCCTTGGAGTGCTGCAGTCTTTAATCATGTTGTTTAAAAGCTGTTGTGATACAAGTTGTTCTCTACTTGTCCAAATAAAATTTATTAATAAGATTGAAAGAAATCTTGTGACCTTTTTAAGACATTAAAAAAAAAAGTTTGAAATTTAAGTGGACTTTTTCTTTCAGTTTTCTACACTTTGGTGGTTGTTTCAGGGGCAAAGGGGTTTGCTTAATGATCATGAAGAGTTCTGCATTTTGATGGAATATGCTACAGCACAGATGTACTTTGACTATGTTGTTGAGGTTTTGCTGGATTCTTCCAAGTGTCCCTTTTGCTTCGGAACCCGCTGCCTCCAGCCTGAAATGGCACCTTGGCTGGAAGTAAATCTGAACATCCACCTCAGTCAGATTTACAGAAAACTGTGAGTTCAAACTGCCCTTAACCTGCCTGCAGTCCACTGACTGCTTTCCTTTCTTCTCATTCAAAATTACTGATCCACTATCTCCTTCTGTGTCTTCCAGGGACAACTTCCTTAAATCCCCTTTCTTCCAGCCTGCGGAACCCAAAGTGTGTGAAGCTTTTTTTCCCCGAGGAAGTAGGAATGACTGTGGCAGCTTATCTTTGATGTATTTTAGCAGAATGTTTTCACTTATCAGTCAGGTACCTGTTGCCCTGGCAGTTGAGCCTTAGGAGGATATCTTTTTTTTTCACCTCCTGTTTTTTGGGAAAATAGATTATTCTGCAGTTTCTTCTCTTGTAAACAGAAAGCTGCTGTTTACTCCCCAGAGGCTGCTTTTGTACTCCTTAGCACAGCCATGGAGGTGGTTAAGATGCAGAGTCATCTCTGTCTGCCTCTAAGTGTGGTGGGTTTGGGGTTTTTGGGGTNTATATGTTTGGATTTTTCTTTCCCCATGCCATGTCCCTTTTTCTTTCTAAAATTGGCAAAATCCCTGGAGGACTAGGCAGGGTGAGACGCTGTGGATGACAGCAGGTTGTGTGGAAGCAGGGAGCAGTGCAGCTCTCCCTGCTGCCCTAAGGAGAGCACCTGCAAGTGACTCATCATCTCCCAGACCAGATGATTCCTATTTTAGCAATATGCATTGAAGTCCAGTTGATTTCTGCATTTTGTTCAGAGAACATAAATCCCTTCATCTGAGGGATTTTTTTGCCCGAGTGTAACGATGGTTAAATTGTAGTTGAATTGTGTGTGCAGTTCCTGAGGTGAACAGGACCTGTTGAGACCAGAGGATGCCACAGAGAATGGAGCACAGTATTCGCTGGAGGAGTATTGGGGCTTATATCCCAGTGTTTGGAGTCTGGAATTAACATGGCCCGACCTAATTCCATCACTGTACTCACATGCTCTTCCACTAGTCCAGTAAAGTGAAGGATTATATCTGATCCCTTCAGGTACTTTCTTGTTACTTAAAGGTAAAACACTTCTATGTGTTTTAAAATGAGACAGAACTGGATGCTTTGTTTATGCAGTAGTGGTGCAGGCCTAGGAATTTGAGGGAAAGTTTGAAGTTTTTCCTAAGGAGGACTCGAGTGCTTTCAGTTTCATTCCCCTTCATGTGACAACTGAAGATCATCTTTGGTGAAGAGCAGAAGTGGCTTTGTCCTTTCTCCTCCACCCAGCGTGTCATGGATCCATCCCCTTCTTCTCTGCTCCGTTTGATGATTCCCTAGAAGCAGAGGGGAGGGAAAGACTTGCTTTATTCTCAGCATTTCCCAAGAGCATTTGATCTGCAGCCTGAGGGATGTGAACTCCAATGCTGAACTCTGATAGGGGATTTTCTCATGCCAGCATTGTTAGTAGTGTTAATAATTCAATCTTCATGGTGTCCCTAAGGATATGGGGTTTGGGAAATGTGCATCCTTGTTCTGAGCATTGCTAAGGGGCACTGTTTCTTCTGTGGGGCAGTGTCTGGGAATGCTGCCAGAGATCCTGCTGAATTACCTCCTGGGTGCCTTGCCTGAGGAAAGATTTGAGCTCTGTGCCTCAGATCATTTCTTTTTTGGTCTGGATTTCCTGAGCAGAAAGGGAGGTGGCTCCCGAGTTGTCATCTGTTGGTTTATGGTTTTCAAAAGCTGTATCACTCAACCTCCACCTGCTTGATAGAATACCAGATTGGCTCTTCACAGGCAATTTTCATTGTTTGCCATTTAAGCTTTTGGCTCATTCATCTTGCATCTTCTTCATGAGAATTCTTCACAGGAAATCCCTTTTACTCCCATGTCCTGGCTGCAGCAGTGCCTCTGCCCTCGCTTGCTGTTTTCCACAGCAGGTTCTCTCCCTTCAGTTGTTTCTCCCCAGAGACCCATCAGGATTTGATAGGGCCATTTCTTCTCCACACTTTCCTGCAGATTACATGCCAATAAAACCGGCAAATGTCTGGAACTCTGGAGGGGGGGTTTGTTTATAACCAAGACGTGAGCGAGGCTTGGAAACGGTTGTTTTACTGCTCTGAACGTCCCAGATGGCTGCTGCACGAGTTCCTGGCCCCGTGGGTTCATTAGGACAGAACAGCAGGGTACTTGTTATGGCCTTGTTAGTGCTCGGCCCCTCGTCCCTGCACTGCCAGAGGTTGGGCTGCAGAGGTGGCTGATTGGAATTGGTCGTGGAGGGGCAGGAGGGCAAAGTCTGTCCCATGGCTCAGCTGCTCTCTGATTGAGTTCCCTCCTGCTGGCAAAGTCTCCCGTTAGTCCCTTGTCTTTTGCTGGGGAAGCTGGTGTGCAGCTTACGTTTTCTGACCTGGTTTCAGCCCAGGGACCCCTCTGTTGTGAAGGATGGAAGAGGAATCTGAGGCAGGCAGGTGGGCAAAAGCTGGTTCTGTGTTCCACTTACTCTGTTCTCCCTGATACTGATGGAAAAGGCTTGTCTCCCTCTGCCAGCATGGAAAGGATATTTAAAGTGATTAATAATTTCTTTATGTGCAGAGTTATGACTCACTGATAGACTGCCTTAAAACATGAAAGTATGACAGAAAACCTCATTTAAAGTGTGCATGATCTTCTCCCCCTGCCCAAGTGCCTTCAGATTCTGCTTGTTAGTTTTAATTACCATTCTATTTAGATCGGAAAAATAAAGAGCCCAAGTTAATGGGATTATTTTAGGATTCTGTTACTGTTGAGGTTGGACTACATCTAGCTGATTAAAATACCCTGTCATTTAGCAGAGTTAAATAACCAAATGTTTAAACATCTTACAGGGCTGTGATCATTGTCTACTAGAAATTCCGTGACCCATTTCTGCAGTCGTGTAGTAATGTCTCTGTGTGGGAAATGCTTTAAAGGGATTACCTGCAGGTCCTTTGGGATCATGACTGTGACAAGTGAAGGTACTGAGCACACTTCTCTGCATGTTTTTTAGCAAGGCTGGGAGGAGGAGAGAGATGCACTGTTTGAACATCAAAAGGAATTTCAATTATTTTTGAGTCAGTCTGGGTTTGTGGTGTAAGAAAAACCCAAATAAACTCAATTTGAGTAAGGTGCTGACAAAGGCAGAAATGAGGGCCAGGCCGTTTCTCTTGCACTGGTCATTGATCTCATGGTTTCTTCTTCTGGTCTCTTGACTGAGGATTTTGGGGTTTTTTCAAGTTTTTTCCAGTCACCTTCTGGGTCTTTGTGCCTGACACTGTTTCCTGTAGGCAGTGCTGTCAGCAGAAATGTCCTCCCCCATCTTCCTCAAGGCCCTGCACTGGGATAACACGAGGCAGTGGCTCTCAGTAGTGGGAGCGTGCAGCAGCAGGAGCTCATCAGGGCTCCCAGGCACATCTCCTGTGTGCCAGCAAGTGATGTTCATTGGTGCAGAAATCTGGGATGCAGTATTCAAAATGTTGGGATCGCAGACTTCCACGGTGATCTGTTGAGCTGTAGATGAACGAGGCTACAGCTGTGCTCAAGGCTCCCTTCACCCTCCAAGGGGGAGCCTTAGGACCAGCTGTGGTTCCATTCCTGGACTAGGGAGTTCAGAGAGAAGAGAGATTTGGGAAGGGGAAGGTCCGTGCTGAGTAACCCAGACTGCAGGGTTGGTCTCCCTCCAGTGGTCTCGGTGCGTCCCTCGTGACCGTACTGAGAACTCTTGCGGTTCGGATGGGGAATTCTTGCAGCGTTTGGGAGTGGGGTTGTCTGGTTTAAAATCGTATGTTTGTGCAGTGTAATCCTTTGGCAGACCTTCTCACTCACCCTGTTAAGGCAGCAACACAAGAAACTCCAGAGGAAACGTGGCAGCAAGTCCTTTGTGTCAGCAGTGACAGTGCCAACGCTGAGGCAGAGTCCCCCTGGAGGGGCCTGTCCTGACAGGTTCTGTGGATATCCACCTCCGTGAAAGGGTGGGGCAGCAGCCGAGGGCTTGGTCTGAGGGACGGGAAGGACAGAACCATGCTCTGGTACAGGGCAGGGTGCTCTGGCTTTAAAGAACACAGTGGAGAACTTGTGCTGTTGGATATAAGCCATGTTTGGTCCGGATGAGGCATTTTTCCCTGTGCAGATGAAGCACTGGGAGTAAGAGCTGCTTGCTGAGAAATGAAAACCTTGACAGATGAAGTTTGGTCAGAACTTTTTGGCAGAGGTTCAGGTTGAGGCTTTGTTATCTATTTTTTTTAAATTGAAAGAAATTACCTTTACATGGTTAGGTGTCAAATTCTTGGCTTCAGTACATAGATTTTCAAAATTACTACTTTTAACTCATTAATCTGAGGGGACAGAGATAAAAATGAATCCCCCCAGTGCTAGTGTAAGAGTGGTGAACAGAGGTTGGAAACCTTCTGCACAGGAGTCCTTTATGTCCATGGTAAAGGTCAGTGAATTTCTGGAGGCCCCTCTATGGTTCCCTGTATTACACATCAGGGCTCGCCAAGTACCTCACTGCACTGGGCAGGGAAACCTCTACGATCGCACCAGCACAGGGGGCTTCTGCTCCGGTCAGAGTGAACCTGAGCTGGCGTTGGAAACCTGTGGGGATACCACAGAGCCCAGGAAACCTGTAAGGCCTTGGACACAAACTTGTTTTTAGATTTGTGGGGATGTGATCTGAGAGCAGCACTGCTCATTGTTTATTTTTTATCTTTCAGTAAATAAAATAAAACAACCCCAGTTCTTTTCAGCTGTTCAGACAATCCCAGTTCACTTCAGGCTGCTGTTTTTCAGGATAAAAAGAGTTACTGGGAGGGAAAAATCCTGCTTGGTGTGCCAGATGTCTGATTTGTTCATATGGTGCTTCCTGATCCCTTGGGCTTCTGACTGTCTCTTGACTCGGTCTGTTCTGTGTTGGAAAGGGCTGTCAAAACAAGCAAGGTGTGTTGCTGTCACCCGTCCCATCACCTGTGCCACCTCGAGTGGAAGTGCTCAGATTTTCAAGAAGGAAGCCAGCAGGCCAATCACTCACAAATGTTAAGTCCAGAACAGTGGAATTAACATCACATCGTGAGCCTGTTCTTCCCTCTTTCCGGTAAATGTAAACCAGTCTGGTATTTTGTCCAAAGGGTTTGACAGAGATTCTGCTGCTGCACTTGGCACATACAGGCTCTAACGTGTTGGAAAGAGGCTTATTTAAAAAGTCAGCTCAAAAGATACTTTTACTTAGATAACCTGGTCCTTCAGGACATACATGTGCTCCATGCAGGTGGCAAGGCTGCTCAGATTTTGTTCTATGGCCCTTGAGATTGAGAAATTTATAGTGATCTGAACAGCTCACTCAGATTATTGTGCTGTAATTACTTTCCACTTTATTTAAAATTAGCTTTGGCTCTTTCTGGCTAAGGATTCACAACTGCCCCGAGCAGGCTCTCAAACAGCTGCTGCCCCGTGGCTTTTTCACTGCAGGCATTGGGGTGAGGAAGCTGCTTCCGTGCTCGGCGTAGTCAGGCCCCTGTGGAGGAAGAGCTGGTGCCCAGCCCCACCTGTGCTGAGGCACAGAACAGTTCAGAGAAACATCTCTCAGGTGGTTTGACACCAAGTTTCTGCTTACAGGAGCTGCGCTGCTGCAGGGGCAGCAGCTCCAGCTCTGTTTCAGACCCTACTTTGAGTGATTTTCCACAGAAACTTCTCAGCTGTAGGCACCCACCCAGGAAGAGTAACTGATCTGCATTATGAAGTAGATGAAAGAGAAACTACTTTCAAATGGCTGTTGAATTTATTTGCTTGATAAATACAATCCTAACAAAATAAAAGTTAACCAATATTAAGAGATTTGTCTGAAGAACATTAGAAAAATTCATGACAATTCAATAGGAATTAGTGTGAATTAAACAAACAAACAAAAAAGTTTAAATATTGCCAGCAAATATAAAATGTATGTAACGAAGGCAAGGGAGAATGCTTTAGTTTACATCTGTAATCTGATCACATTTTCTGTGTTTATAAACATTTTTCCAAATTTTAAAAAAATACTATGCTGTTTTTTTCTATAACATATCAAAGCATTATTTGTACAAAAATCAAATCATGGCCAATGATTCACAACAGTGCAATAGATAAAGAATACAACCACATCCAACAGGTGCTGAAAATAAATATCCAGATTAAAAAATAAGATAGCCTATATGCACTCTGTGGAGTTTCTGTCTATATATGGATTGAGGGCTGAGACCAATGAGCATATCCAAAACATTAAAGGGCCCTTAAATGCCAGTGTGGGTGGAGGATTTTGAAGGGCAGAAGCATTAAAAACAGCCAAACCAAAACCAGGTCCCAGGAAGTGGTGGTTGGTTTGTTAAAGACCAACAAAAAGAGGCTATTGCTGAACCCCCAGTGCCTCCCGTTGGCGTTGCTCTTCGGGCTCGTGACTGGCATTTGTGCAGGGGAAATGCTGTATTGCTTGGTCAGGCAGATACATCCTAAAGACATAACCACTCCCATCCCTGCCTACAAGCAGTGGCTTTTTCCAAGAGATGGAAACATTTAAAATGGATGAAGACAAAGCTCTTGGCTACATGGCAGCAGTGTGAACAGGGCCTGTCTCAAACAGGTGTGATGAGGGTGGTTAATGATGAGTCAGTGGGTTACCTACACCGCTAAAGGACACGGACATTTCCATCATACGGGGACATAAATAACATCTCTCAAGTTTTTACACTTACTCAATACATCTCAGAACAGAAATGAAGCTTAAGGGCATGTTAGGTAAACATGATACCCCACAGTCTCCCACCGTTTCAGCCAACCCAGAATAAATTTAAAGCTCCCTTGTATATAATCTGCATCAGAAAGGTATCAAAGGCACAAGCAAGAAGTGACTAGGTTAATAAGCAAAAATAATGGTGAATGAGGATGAACAGATCCACAAGGCAAATCATTAGTAAGTGCGGGTGGGTTTTGTTTGTTTACTGAAAATGAGATCTTCCAAATTCTGCTCCAGTGAATGTAAATAATGATTTTGGTTTGAAATAAAACTGTTACTGAATTATTTTGAATCACCTGAAGGAAACCAGTCTTGAAATAATCTGATACTAACTGGAAAACTCTTCTGGCCTCTCCAAACTCACCTGAGTCTGATGAGTAGAAGCCACAAGTATTAGAGACAAAAGTCTCCAGGGCTTAAAAGAAAAGTTTCTTTACAGAATGTACACAGCCACCAATAATTTGTGCAGTTTGACTCAAATTACAGTAATTTGCACAGTTCGGTTGATTTTGTGCATAGCCAAGGAGCCGGATTAAATTGGAGTTTCTTTCCTGTCTTTACTTGGTGATGGCTTGACTTGCTGCTCCTTGCTTGCTTTTGGCTGCTCTTTGGCTGCTTTTGTCTCCAGGACAGTGTCTCTCTGCTGCTGAGGAACGCCCCCGCGCTTTTCCGGCTCCTCTTCCTCCTGCCCCTGCTGCTCGGATTTTGCGCGCTGCAGCAGGCGGAGCTGCACCCGCAGCTCGATGATGGCCTCACGCTCCTCGTGAATCGCTTGGTTCAGGTGATTGTTCTTGATCTTTTAAGGAAGGGAAACAAATGTCAGGACTCCCTGTGACACAGCAGTGCTGTAGCTCAGGGGTGCTGAGCACAGCTGGCCCGCACAGCAACAGGGACTCGCACACAGCGCTGATTTAAAGGCTGCGTGTGGGCCACCAGCCTGGGCAAAACTGATGCGCACCACCAGTTCGCACCTGTGCGATCACGTAACCACCACGGGAGAGAACCAGTGAATGCTGAGAACCAAACCCTACCTCCAGTTCCTCGTTCTGTCTTTGCAAATCCTCCAGGATGACCTGCAGCTCCTCCTCGTCTTCACTCTCACTTTCACTCTCGGAAGAGTATTCCTCGGTTTCACTGCGGCCGTGCTGCTGGCGACTGAAAGACCAAGGGCAAATTCCAGTTTAAACACTTCCTTGAGTCTGCCAGAACTGTGGCAACATAAGAGACTTAACTTGCATCCCCTCAATCATCTGCCAATGGTTTAAAGAGCAAAATCAGACCTTCCTTTCAAAGCTTAATTTAATAAAGCAGTGATTTCCTAGGGGGATTTTTTAGTGCAGGGTCAAGTTTCCTTTCGATCATGATTCCATTGTTAAAACAATAGAAGATATCCTGCAAGATTCAAATTTGTCGAGACTTCAATAAAAACAAGTGGCTTTCAACTGTGATGTTCACTGGGTGGGCTCTGAAGTGTGGTTTAGGGTATTCTTTCAGCAATCATTTATGCACTTTTAATCACAGCGTGCTGTCCTGGCCGGGCTCTGCCGTGAGCTGTCCCCTTTACCTTTGTATTTCAGCTATTTCTGCTCGGAGCCGATCTATTTCTTCCTTCTCGGAGGCGATCTGTCTCCGCAGAAACTGCTCCATGGCCAGCAGCTCTTCTTGTTCTGTTAAAATCTCGTTCTCCTGCAATGATCAGTTAGTTCACTTAAAGCTTTGACTTTGTTTCCTACAGGAACATACAGTAAGTATGAGATGATGCTGTTCTCTGAAATACTTCCAGTGGCACTGGTTAACGTGTCTGCTTTGAACTTTGATCCATCAAGACCTCAAAGCAAATAAAAAGTTCAAACCCGACAATGTCTGTTCGAAATCCTCAAGATAATCACCATACTGAATAGCTGTGGAGATGACACACCAAATCCTGGTATGTTTGGCTGCCTTTCCTTAAATCACAGGAGAAAGCTCTGGCCAACCAGCAAAATAACTAGAAAAAGTTAATTATATGTCTTTGATCTTCTCCCCTCTGTACCTTCCTCCTTATGTTCATTTACAAAGCTACTGGGGGAAGCAACAGAAGGCAAAAAAGCCAAAATAGTTGCCGTATTTCCTTTGATCAGCAGGAAAGCAGTTAACAGTACTGAACCTGGCTATGTTGGGAAGTGGTGCTTTCTACATAGATGAATAACACAGGCCACTTCTTTTCTTTCAGTGTCTCCTTTCTGCTGTTAACAAGAGTCTCCTCAGCTCTGGACTCACTTCTGCAGTCAGCATTCCTTCCCTGCTTCACTGACCATTAAAACAAAGCCTTGTGGTTTTAATGGACAGAGACCCCTCTGAGCCTGCAACGTCTCCTCTGCCTCAGAAAGGACAAAGGAGTGTTTAATAGATCTGAAATATAAAATACCATCAGGCAAACAGGTAAGTAAGTGCCTGCTAGCTACCTGTGCAAGCAGAATATTTATAACTTCTTCGTTCTCATTCATTTCTTCTTTGGAGACATCCTCCTTTGAAAGGCTAGCAATTTCTTGTGCAATCTTTGTTTCACACTCCTGCCAGAGAAAGAAAACACCATTTAAAAGGACAGCTTCCCTGGTCACTGTATTTATTCTAAAAAAGATTTTTTTGAATGCACTATTTTCCAGATTTAGAACCACCATCGCAGTTGTCTTCCAAATTTTGAGCATGGTCTGTCCCATCTGTGGGACATAAAATAGTTTAAAAACCACTTCTTAGATTTGTTAACCTTGAGTCTTCCAGTAATTCCTCTTGGTCCTCTAGGGCTCAATGTTTTAAGGATGCAGTGAGCATGCACCATAGCAAACGCTAAGGTTTTTATCACACACACATTTTTTGTGAACAGCTGTGAAGATCTCCCTGTCCCTAGGGAGAGCCAGCTAAGCAGAAAACACAATTGCTCGTCAGGCATGTAAAGTTAAAATGAGAAAATCTGCAGGAAAGAACATTGAAAGGTGTTTTGATCTAACTGGGTGCCTCTGCACTGTTATGAATTAGGATCCATGATTTACCTGTCTGGCCAATAAACAGGAACATTACCCACCTGTCTCTTAGCTTCTCTTAGTTTCCTCTTAAGAGCTGTTAAGATTCTCTGCACCTCCCAGAGTCTCTCTTCTTTGGATAAGTCTTTTATCCCTGCCTGCAAGTCTCTGTGTAAACAGTTCAGAAGGAACTCCTAGAAAGATTGCCAAAAAAATTGTCTTTTAATATATTGTACCAGGGCAGACTGAAAAGGAAGATCTTTCTGACTTTTTAGCAATGGGCTGGGGCTTCTGGTTTTCAAACCTTGACACGTCCATGAACAACTGTTAACACACACAGAGCACAGATCCAGAGCCAGCTGAAGAGCAGTACTAAAGAAACCACCCTCCCTCTCTGGGGTTCTCCTGACCTTCCTCCCGCAACAGAAGTATCGACCTACATAGCAAAGCACTCCACGGATGACACGACTATGAGCATCAAAAGGCCATAACAACTTTCCACACATGAAAAAGGAATGGAAATCATCAAGCTCTTCCCAGTGGTCTCCACCGATAGGATAATTGTGATGGAATTAAAGCATATGTTACAAACTTAGGAGAATTTTCTACTGACTGTATAAAAGCCAGGGCAAAGATAAACAGAAAAACACTCAAGTAATTGCCAACCTGTCGTCTGATTTCTTCTTTGATGCTCTCTTGTGTTTCTGGAAGTGCTGGCATTGTTGCCATATTTGACCAGCGAAGAGGCTTTGTCACCTGCTTGAGGGTCACATTTCCAAAGAACTCTTGAACATGTGTGAAAAACACATACAGGACACGGTTGCTGATCTGCAAAGGATGGACAGACAGGATATTTGTTAAGATGATTTATTCACATCATCTTTATCTGCAAAGCAGAGTGTCCTCCAGAAACAGCAGCCTTTAGTAAACCTTTCTGTGAGCCACAGTCACGTCAGTTTGAATCTATATTGAAAATTATCTTCAACAATGCAGTGCTGGCCTCAAGGGATCACTTCACTGTTCCTCTTACCTGTGTATCTCTGGCATTTTCATACTAAACTCAGCATCTTCACATCTCTTAACCTACCAGAATTATTTCTGTCACTGGTAGATGTAGAAGTTCATTAAATCTCTTTGCACTCAGGTAAAGGTAATTAATAAGAGGGAATATCAACCCTAGTGTGTTATAGCAGGTGGCTGGCTACACCCTCTCTCTCTTCCCCCAACCTTTAAGTATTCTCTACAGCTTCTCTTTCAGATGATTTAATATAGTAGAAAAAAGTAGTATGAAACCATCTTCCACTATATTCCTTGTTTTAATCTGAGACAGAAGCAAGCATATTTATTTTGATACTTTATCTTCCATTAAAACTTTAAAAATTATCCTGAAACAAATATTAGAGTTCTGTCACTACCTGCACTTCAATTGCTAAGATCTAGTTATCAACAAAACATGATTGGGCCTGCATTGTTTCACCCTAATTGTTACTTCTTTTCCTAGCTAGAGAAGTGTCTGGCATAGCAGAAGAGCCAGGAGTAACACCTGGCCCTTTTGCTTCTGGGCCTCCACCTGGACTCTTAATTATAAAGTCGGGCTTTTCTAACTTGTGGGGTTTGCTCTAGAAGACCCACACCCAATAATGCCACGTTTTCATCATGCACAGGACTAATTCACAGGAGCTGTATTTAATTAAATATTTCCAAGATGTCTATTAAGGAATCAAGCAATCCAGAAACCACAAAGTCTTACTGGAAAACCAAGTCAGTTGTTATTCCCCAGCCATTTGGCTGCAGACAACAAAGCCATTTTACTAAGTCACTACTGCACCAGGATGATCTATGTGCAGGACAGGGTTCATTAGCTTGATATTAAAATTAAGCAACAATATTTTCACTAAACTATCACTGAATCAAAACCACACAGAAACTGTGTATCTGAATGAATTATTGAACAAATTCAACATTAAATGACTTCTCCTTGTGACAGAATTGAAAGACAGCAGTCTTTGTAATACTCTGATAATAACCCAAACATCAGACCCACAGTTGCAAGCCCACATGCAGAAAGTCTTTTGTTCCCCCTTCCCCGGCATTTCAGGTTCCTGAGACATAAAGAGGAGCTGTAATTTAGCTAAATTGTATCAGATAATACCCAATTCCCACCTGCAAAAGAACTCCCACAAAGTCTTTCTTGGGCTGCAGTTCTGCTCTAAGCCGTGCTGTGTGGTGCACGTACCTGGACAGTAGGGCTGAGCACTATAGAAATATTCTGGATGTTCATTTTTGTTTCCAGTTCCTTTGCAATAACATGGTCCATATGCACAATCAGCCAAGAGATCAGGAGATGGTTACACTCTGGCAGCTCTTTCAGCAACCTCTGGCACTCCTGAACTTTCTCAGCTTCTGTGCTCTTTCCACAAGCATCTTCAAAGCGGGGCATGAGCTCTTTGGTAAGCAGATTTTCGGGCAGTTCCCGTAGGTACTGTTTGAGCAAGCTGGCGACTGTATTGGGCTCATACTCTTCTAGGTTTGGAGATTCTTCGCGATCATAGGCTGCCTTCAGCTCGTCAACTTTTGATTTTATTCCTTAAAATAGATCAAGAATTAAGAGAAGTTTTCACTGTAAATGTCTAATAGTTATATTTAAACTTTTTTTTTTTTTTTTTTATTGCCTTTATTTCCCCCCTCCTTACAATGTAAAGTNNNCCTTTTAAAAGTTATCCACATGTAACAAAGTGAAAATCGTGACTCAAAATTACATGATCACTGGTTTTAAAAGCACTGACTCCTCCTATGAAGCAAAACCAAAGCACTGACTGAGCTCTGAATCAGAACAGGTGCCAGCATTCCCTTTCATCAATAAACATAAAATAGGGTGAGGAAAGGTTGGGGAAATCAAGATCGATTGTGTATTTGCATTAAGCTTCTTTCTGGCTGTTTAATTATCCATCCCTAAGCCAGGCAGCAATTATGTTTTTAGTTCAGATGCTGTGCAACAAGCTCTTACCTATAACAGCTTTCCTTTGTCAACACAAACCCCACACTTTTTAGTTTCCAGATTTCCATCTGGCCCTGCTCAGCGGAGGAATCTCACACAGGATCGCTGATTTGAGGCACCACATGAATAAAAGTGTGTTCGCGTAATTATGCAACCCAGCCAAGATTTTCTACAAGGTGTTTGT
>WAAG01080433.1:1022-25582 GCA_013390105.1 Tichodroma muraria
TTTTTTGTCAGTAATATATCTACCCCCTAATGTTGGAATTCTCTAAAAGTGGGTGTTTCAGCAGATCACTGTTATGCTCAAGTTTTCCTTGACGAAGATACAATTAATTCTACCTCAGGAAAGTGGAATTGTCCAATTTCTGCAGAAATTGTAACAGAATTGTATCATTATTACTGTTAAATAGAGATTTCAGACAATAGCAACCTTAACATGATAGTAGACACAATGTGTCAGGTTTTTTTCTTAATTTTGGGATACAATCCCATGACTACAGAGTGTCAAGAAACAACTTCAAAGAGCTACATGAAAATAAACAATCCCCTCACTTTAAAAAACAAACAAACAAAAAAAAAACCTCAATATTTTGCAGAAGTATCATTCCTTCTCTTCCTCTTTTCAACAAAATTGTTTGAAACCCAAGGTTTAATAAAGTTATGCAGTTTCTGGTTTTTTAGCTCTATTAATACTGGACAGAAAATGTTCAATTGTTTCATGGTTTTTTATCTTGCTACAATTGTTTCTAAAACACATTGAGATAAATAGCAGCACCCTCCTTCCTTGTATTTCTCAGTATTGGATGCAACATTTCATTTTAGGAAAATCTCTGGGTTGGGACAGCGCTGGAGAGTCAAAACAGTCTGGCTTTCTGAGCTCTACCCAACTTCTGATAAGAAGGCTGGATTGAAAATTATCACCTGTGCAGGAAAACTACATGAAGCCTGGAGATAAACATTGAGAAATTAACTTGTAGACAGCCAAGGAAAACTACCTCTCACAGTAGCCAGGCTCACATTTTCTAGACAGAAATTTTCTCTTGAAGAAAAACAGGTAGCTGGTGACACAATGGGGTGGGACAAGAAAGGACAGCAGGAGCTGCCAGAGCTTACAGTAGCTCGAACCACAGCACCACCATATTAAACTAGTTTTATTGATCTAACTCCATCCTGTACCATGATAAACCTGAAATAACACCAAATAAGAGCCACACTTGAAGCTAATTTGACTTTTCAAAATATGCTTTTTTTTGGATGTTATACCTATAGAAAGTATATTTGAAGATTAACTGCCAGGATGATTAACAGTGGAAAAGATAGTATTTCCTTTCTTATTATTGACAGGTACTTTTTAGTGTATTTTATAGAATTAACTCAATATTTTTTGTTGTATGTGCACATATATCTGAATACAGCACATGTAAAGCATTTATAGCTACATCACTTAAGTTTTATTCCCTTTTAAGAGTTATTTCCCATTTAAGAATTGAATTCAATTTTTTTATACAAAAAGAGCACGTGTTTGTAGACTGATGGGTAGATAAGTAGATGTTACTAAGTGCAGAAAGAGGAGTTTTATGTATTTTAAAAAGACTGTGAATTTTGAAACTTGCAGACTATCCTAAGAGAGAAGTCAGACCAGTTATGTTTTGTGAGTAAATGGTCCAGTGTTTCCAAATCTACTTTAACTTTGTTGAGTCATTCATGAACCAAATCCATTCTCTACAAGTATCTTCGCTGTTTGCAAATTACTCACTGAATAATTTATATGAAGGAAATTCACCCTAAGGGTTTGCCTGCAAGCTTGTTCACTTTTACTGTTCCCTGCCTATTATCCAATGTGTTTGAGCAGGTTCCCAAGTCACAAAACTTTATTTCTACTCCCCAGGTGAATGAGTGAAACTTTAAGCTGCTATATCCATACAAGAAGAATAACAAATCACAAATCAGGAACAGTCAATTTTGCTTTCTAGTGAAAAGCCATCTTTATCTAGCTGTCTAGGAGCTGACAACATCCCCTCAGAAAGCACATCAAGAAGTGTAACTCATGAACCACAGCAGCAGGGCTGGCAGGGTGCTTCATCAGAAGGCAAATCCCATTTCAGACACAGACATGAGGGAAAATGCTACAGGAGGCTCTCAAAATGGCTTAGCTTTTGTTTCCTAAGCCCAGAAGCACCCTTCAGACCACTGACCCCCCCTGGGACAACGGCAAGACTTCACATTTGGCAAACATTCCTAAGCAGTTATTTGGCATCGCTGTTACCCCACAGTTCTTTTGTGCCATATTACTGCTGTAGTGTGCAAATCATGAATTGCAAGAGCCTGTCCAAAATAAGTTCTCCAAAAGCTCACCACTGTTTTCAAATGGCATGGCATTCAAAACTATGGAATATTCATCAGGTAAGCTAGTTTCTAAGATTTCTACCCAAGCTGAGATAGAGATTGACCAGAGAAGAACTGAACAGAGGCCATGGCAGGGACGAGCAGGAAGAAAGATGACACAAAAAAAAAAAACATGCACTGTTCAAAAACATGGCTCAGTTAAAAGTCAGGTAATTGTTTAGGAAGACTGACCAGAAGACCTGGTCTGCACAGACCAGTTTACCAACCAGCTTTAAGGTAGATCCTGCCTTGCTGTAAGAACTGTGGCTCTCGAGCCTGAGAAGCAGCAAGCACTTAGCTACTCTGCAGTGAGCGATGACAGAGACTCCAAAAGTCTGCTGCATTAAGAGGACAATATTTAACACTTGTCAGGGTTATGCCCACCAGATAGAAAAAACACTTGGGCAGTGTCATCTACTTGTCACTCTGTCTCAGAGCTTTCTTTTGCTTTTGATCCAAATTCAGACTGCATTACATGAAAAAATTACGTGTAGAATATTATTAGTAAAATAATCAACTTTTATGACCTGAACACTACACACAGGGTCCATTGAAACCGCTACATTATATTTTTACGTTATCCTTCATCTTTTCCTTTGTGTATGCATATAAAAGAAATTTTTACACTGGAATCCTGTAATACCACCAATACTGACTTCAGTCTACAGAGATTAACAGTCCCTTGAGGATTGTATTGACCCTGGCTTTGCTCTCACCACTATTTACCTCTCAGGTCAATGAATCTTGATGCTGATTACAACAAAGTCAATACCTGCTTATTACAGTTAGAATAAGAATCTCTGAGAAGGCTTATGAATACTTGTTTGGTGTCTGCCAAAACTACCCTAGTTAAGGAGTCTGTAGAGGCTTCATTGTGTCTTCTTTTCTAGTAAAACTCGTCTCAAGTAACAATGAAAAAATGCCACTTGATGACTCAATAATCCAGTCTGTTCTTATAAAAGAAGCCCTGACAAGCATATTTTAATATTTAAGACATATGCAAATATTCATTAGCATACAAATTCAAACACATAAGCCCAGACATTTTACCAGATAATTATTATTTGGAGATTGTGTGTAGTTGTTGTGGGATTTTCAATAGTTACTGCAAGTTTTAGGATTTAATTCAAATTTTCTTTATATTTAATGTCAAGTGCTAGTCCCCAGGGTAGGTAGCTGTGTTAGTTTAACCTGATTGGCCAATGTGTAATATTGACACTCGATCAATGAAAGACATGGGTACGCCTTTGTGAATACACATTTTAAATGCGAACCGGGGAAAATTCCTTCTTCTGGTTTCCGGTGGGAGAGGAGTAGCAGTCGGGCCCGGCGGGCTCTCTCGGGCCGGGCCGGGCCCAGCTGGGCTGGGCTTTGTCTCGGCTGCAGCCCTGGCCGGGTCCGGGCCGGCGAGAAGGACAGAGGCCGCAGGGCCCTGGGAGCAGCCGGGCCAGACCGGATCCGGCTCCGCTGAGCCATGCGGCCTCGGGCCGGGGAGAATCGAAACTGGACCCGGCTCTGCCGAGCCATGCGGCCTCAGCGATTCCCAGGCTGGAGGAGGAAAAGACATCAGCTTTCTTGTCATCAGCCTTCTATCAGCCAGTTTCTTCAATAGAGAAACTTTTTGGCACAGCAGTGGAACTTTCAAAGCACGAATCCTGCCCGAGTGAGAGAAGAAAGAAACTGAAATAGATACAAAGAAACACGGCATAAAACCTAAGTCAGAAGAATGAGGGAAGAACTTTAAGTTGGAAAGAAGATTGAAAGAGTGGCTTAAGCTGGACTTTTTTTTTGTAAGGCCATAGGGAATAGACTAACTACTCCTGTAACATATAATCTGCTTTTTAGGAGAAAATGCTGAATTCTAGTAGAGACTGTAAAGTGATGTAACTATAATAATAGAGAAATCTGAACAGAAGACCGAGAGAATGAGATGATGTCCTCTGTCTAGTGAGAGAAAAAGACTTCTGGGGTTTTTTTGAGATTAAAATGAGATAAGTGAAGAAAACTTTTGCCTTATACTAGAAAAAGCATCCTTAAACTGTATCCTGATAAGCTGTTATAGTCCATGAGCAGCTGTTGAAAGCTGTTTCATGGGAGGGGGCTTCACAAGAGCAAATTTTCTTCCTCCGGGCGGGTTGTTGGTGAAGAGTGAAAGCAAGAAAATTAGTATCTTGTAAACTTCTATGGCATTCAAGAAAAGACTCTACTTCTTCTTTAGTAAATTGAGAAATGATTGTTTCTGAAAGTAATACTGACTAAGCATTCCAGATTTCCTTTTTTTTATCTTTTCATGTGTCTGAGGGGTGGGTAGTTAGTGGAGAGAAAAGAAGTATGTTTTTGAAAGTTTCATTCCAATTCTTGTTGGGGTTTTTTTTGTTTGTTTTTGTTTTGGTTTTTTGTTGTTTTTTCCCCTCTTTTTATGTTAGTTAATAAAATCAGTTCTTTTCAAGTTTAAACCTGCTTTGCTCTTGATTACAAGAATTTTTAAATTGGCAACCCAAATTAATATTTTCTGTCTGGTTTCAGACTGAAACCATGACAGTAGCACATTTAGTTCTCTCTTCCCATTTAATTTTATTTTTATGACAGATTTAAAATGAACTCCAGAGCTCGGTTCACAGCTTTCCAAACAGAGAGCTCAGAAAATTATCCAAGTAACAGCTTCACAATTCTAACATCGGAATCCAGAAAAATCCAAACATACATCCAGATCCTGAGGCAGGAGGGAAAATATCAGGGAAGAAGTGTAGCTCAGTAAACCTTAAGAAAGGTGTGATGACTGTATACCTATGACCAAATTTGTGGCAAACATGCAGACATTCTCAGTTATGCAAACCTGAGGTGTCCACCTTTCCTGCTCCTGCTAACAAGATATGTCCTTATTGTGCTGTTTAATTAACCAACAAATTTATACTTGGTCGTGTTTTATTTTGTCAAGGTATCCTAAATGTCTCAAAGCCACAGACAACAGCTAAACCTACATTAAACATCTTAATTCCATGCATTCATTGAATGCAAATTCAGAAAGCACTATCAAAATTCTGAAGACCTTCCCCCTTTACTCATCCCATAGGCATGTCCATCTCCATTGCATTCAGCAACTCTTGCCTCTGCCCACTCAGCCAAACAACTGAGAAATCCTCGGCTTCACAGCTGAGCTTTCATGAGCCGTAAGATGTATAAGACATTGAAGCTTAAAGCAAAGGTCACCAGCACAGCTTTAAGAGGAACATTTCAAATATTTTCTGATTGCCCACTTCCTAACTGCCTCAAAAATCTGACAATCTACAGGGAAGCTGAGATCTATGCTTAGTCTTAAGGGCCCTGGACAGGCAAGGACATTGAGTATGGTTGGGCTGCATTTCCCACGAGGTCCAACGCCTTTCCAGAGGTTGCATTTTTTCTGCAAGGTCTGTTGTCTGTGTTTTGTTTCATCACCTGCCCACTCTTCAGTCTTTTTCCTAGAGGAAGAAAAGGGTGTTCCTAAACTGTTTGTTATAGTTAAAAATTCAGAATAGATTTTTCTAGTCAGTTAACCATATTCTTGGGGGAAAACATAAGGTAGTATGATTATTAAAGAGCACTCTCAGTAACAGTTACATCTTTATTGTGTCAACCCTTTGCCAAAAAAGAAATAAGATTTATAGTAAAAGCCACTTACATTTCTTCTTTGCAGAACCAAGCCATCTGCCTCCAATATACCATCAGCCCCTGCTAGATGAATTCACACATACTTTAAAGCCCCAGAGTAACCATTAGAATGGAAATTGGACACTACTTGTCATTTGCAAAGCTTTCTTAACTGGAGAGGCTTCCCATTTGTTCAATTAAATGTTTGCATGTGCAATACACTTTATGAAATCTATCCCAAAACAGTGAGGACTGAAATAATATTGGAGGCAGATGGCACAGCTGTTCAATTTAGAGCTATCCTCAGCAATATATGAAGTGATGGACAGGACGGGGAAGTGGGAGTGAAAACTTGGTACTATGAAGAGTATCATCCACGGGTTTTAGCAATAAGCAAACCATTCCAGCGCCAATCTTCCCTCCCCTACCGTATGTAGCTGCATGACTCACTTGAGTTTATCCAATTAGAAAATACTCATTTAATTCAAGAAGTCAACCACTGAAGCCGTGTAAGGTTTTCCCCTATGAGAATCCACCCCTCTGCCTTGAAAGCTAAGGGAGTCTGAAAATGTGCCTCTCACACTGACACAAGGAGGCAGATATTTGTACGGGCTGACGAGGCAGCCTGCATGCAGAAGCGACACAGATACCAGTAGGAATAGGGAGCAAGTTTAAGCTGCTGCTTATTTGCATGCCTTTCACAGAGCAGAAATCATTGCACCATGCTCCAGATGCTGCAAATCTCAATATGCACATCCAGGGCTCATAATTAAAACTGGCAAACATTTTCACTGAGGAGAGGGAAGAAAAAACCCAGAGCTATCCCAGAGCTACTCTACATCCATTTTGAGATTTCTGGGATGCTGATCTGTTCTACCACCTCAGTATTAGGCAGCTTCAAGGGAAAGGGCACGCAAAAGCCCTCCCTCACAGAGAGAAGACCTGAAAAAACCTGATGAGAGCATACCTCTTTCTACACCTAGTACAGCACCTAGACTGGGGCCAGACGTTCAGTAAACTAAATGAGCAAAGTAATCAAAAATTTCTTCAAAAAGATTTTTCAGCCCTCATGAAAGAAAATAGGATAATATGTAGAAACAGATTTAAACCAAAATAGGTTGGCAGGAAAGGTTTTCATCTCAGAAAGCAATGCTTCACTGGAAAACAAAGAATGAAGATCACATTGTCCATTGCAAGCCAGCACATATCCCACAGATTTTCCTTAGATGCAGAAAAAAAAAAATTTGGGGTGAGAAGACAGATGCCGATCTTATATTCATGGGTAGGAAATGACAGTAACTCTGTGGGACCCCAGTTAGCTTTTCTGCAGATTTCACAAAACATCAGCAGTCAAAAAAGTTACAAGACCAAACCCAGTTAAGAAAGAATCATAGTAACCAAAGGACAGGTCTCACCACCTCCTTTCCTCCCCACAGCTTACTCTTTTCCTGCTTTCCTCTTCAATCCTACAGCCTATTAGAGACTTTCACAGCTGGAGTGCTGCTGAAAACAGAGAAAATCTGGTTTGTACAGACTGTCAGTGAGATGAAGAAAGACCTCCATAGATGCCATGTGACAATAAATGGCCGGGGAGAGAATGCAGAAAAGCCAAAAAGTACATCCCAGTTCACCAGAACACCCACATTTGAATAGGTTCAGCTGCAGACTCTTATGCCCAATGCCTTAAGAAAAATTAGAGGGAATACTGCCAGTGCACAAGTAAGGAAGGTGAGAGGGCACTTAGGAAATAAATGGCACTCTGCCTAGCAAAGGATTTCTTTGTGACAGTGAAGGGGGACCAGGTCGTACATTCAGCAGTGTATTACTTAGAAAAATATTTCTTGACCTTGCTGTTTCAGTATAAATGCTTCCCTCCCAAACACCTCTTTCCCAGTGGTAATACTATAAAAGATGTGCCCCAAGGGACAAGTTTCTAATAATGTTCTAATCTTGCTTTCCAAGCACTTACAACAACCTCAGAAGCAATTTTAAAATAAAAGAAGTAAATTCATAAGACTCAACCTCTTCTTTATTTGCAGGAAACTTTGGCTGTGCTGAAATTATTGCAAACTGTACCATCACAGAGAAATATATTTAATTTCTAACTCTCATTTTCTCACTCCGCTGTAAACAGCACAATACATGGAAACTCCAGAGAAGTGATGAAAGGTGTCCTAACTTACTGGGTTTGTAACCTGGCTTTATTTAGGGTACATCTTAATAGGCCAATATCCACATATGATTCCAGTAACTCTAATGACATAAAATAGCTACTCATAATTAGTTATTTTCCACCAAAGTTGTAAATATGGAAGTCTCCACAAGGGCATAAATGCACAGCTTAACCAGGAGTAATCCATCTTCTGCAGAATACCTCTACAAAGCATCAGTGGGAAGCAGAGGGAATTGGTGTGCATTCTAAAAAGCCTGTCCTCTTTGAATCACCATTTCCGTAAGAGCAGTTCTTCCCTCTTTCCTGCCACCCCTGCAGTTTCTTCATCCTCAGGGATAGGAAGGCATCTTGAAGGGCAAGATATGGAACAAGTTACCCTCGAACACAGCACTATGATAGGGTAGGCAACTGCCTACCCTCAACTGCTTGTCTTGCTCTACCCTTTAGGTGCCCCTTTCAAGGGCCTCTGATAAGCTTCGGGTCCCTCAGCATATGCTAACTACTACTCACCAGCTTCTGCTCCTGATTTTTGGAGAGGGAGTGGAATTCAGCTCACGTCTACACAACTGTCATCCAGCAACACTCCACAGTTCCCTCCTTCTGAACATCCAAGCAATGATGAGGGCAGAAATTTGGCAGTTACAGTAGACACTACACTGATGGACTGGGAACTGACGAACAGTAGAAGATTCCCACCTAAAATCTTGAAGTATTGCAGGAGGTAGGAACCAGGCCACTGATAAGTCTAGGAAACATGCAGAGGAAGCACTGACTTTTCCTTACCACCCCTACACCTTGTAGGAAACTTTTTACTTTCTCCTACAAGAAAATGAATGAATTGCAAGTAGCTTGAAGCTCTGCAGATGATGGGTTTTTTTCCCCTCTCCACTCCAATGAACTTCACCTGCAAGTTACCACAGTGGCAAAATACATTGCTGTTTTTAAGGTTTTGGTTACTGGGGAGACTCGCGGGGCAATAGAGGGGATGCAGCAGCTTGGTTGGGGTTTTTTGGTTGGTTCATTGGTTGGGTGTTTATTAAAGTGACAGCTAAAGCAAAGGTTTGGTTCTTCAAACAGAACAGAAATGAACTTTTTACCATAAAACTTGTGGATACCAGAAACAAAGAAAGATAGCAGTTAAATTTTTCACTCCTGTAGGGGTTCATGAACCCTCTGTTGGAATCTTAAGTACCCCCTACTCCCTTCAAGCTACAGGATGAAGCCTCAGTATCTCAGAAGATGGATGTCCTATTTCTAAAAATAACCAAAGAAACCTCAGAAAACAGCCAAATTCCAGCTGTATGCTGAGGTCTTCAGAGAAAAAAAGACCATGCTTTCACAACAAACCCCTTTCTGCACTTCTGGGATACCTAGCACAAAGGGAAATAGCAAAAATGAAAATTGAAGATGGCTCTTCAATTCACTGATCTCCTGTTACTGGAAGAGTCACTAGCGGCGTGCTGACTCTGTAATTATAGAGAATTCAAAGAATATCAAGTTGGTCTAGAGTCAAGGTCCCAAAGCCGTGTGCCTAAGCTGAAGCCTGTGTTAGCCCATACGACTCCCCAAGGAATGAAGGCATTCCTCACTTCTACCCAGAGAACACAACCAAGTTGCTTGTCATCAGACCCCCTCTCTCTATTTTACCTTCTGGGAAATTTTGTGACCTGGCTTTACTTTTATCATTTCTGCCTCTGCTAAAAGGCTGCTTCCAGGTTATGTTATTGTTGCTCCAGCAGCTGAGATACATTAGGCTCAGTTTCAGCAGTGCTTAGAAGTTGTGTTACCCAAAGCACAAGGTACAGGTTTCCCAGCTCTGATGTCTCCTCCAAACCCTCAAGATAAAACTACAGGAGAATCTCCTACACCTGCCAACACCTAACTGCCATGTAGACTTCCCTTCTGCACAGTACTAAATAAATCCCGTTAAAACACTTACAAGTCGCATAGGTTTTGATGTAACAAAAAGAAAAAAATCCATAAGAAGGATTAGGTCTGTTAAAAATTGTAATACTTATAGGCTGGCAGTAGCATTATAATGATGCATTACAAAGGCATAGGCTTGCATGAATGGTGCTCCACCAGCAGAGAGAAATAAAGCTCTTTATTGCTCAAATCAGAAGTGTGCGAACTTACATTTTCCAGCTTTTACCCTTAACTATATCACAGTAAGGTCTCAAGCTGAGGACCACTGCAATCTGCCAGAGGTTGAAACAACTTCTAAATCCTGCACTTCTCATAAATTATTATCTCATTCCTTGAACAATGAAGCTGCATGAATTTTGCATGTTACCTCAAGCACTTTACTTTATTCCAAGAATAACAATTCCATTTCAAAGCATGTTAAGCTGAAATGCTTAACATTTTATCACCCATACAAAATGGCTGCCAAAAGATAAGATAGGCAATGAGAACGAGAAAAAGACATTAATATTTAAAACACTGTCCATAAGGAAATCCTAAATTAATTTCAAAGAATATATCCCCCATTAAAAAAAAAAAAAATCCTAAACTAAATTGAACTTCTTGCACCTATTCTAGGTGTCTGTGGAGCACTTCCATAAAGCTGGAAGGACACTCAGTATATGTTTAAACCTTTTAGTCTGCAACTTTTAGTTAAGTGAGAGAATTTATCACTGTCACTGAGATAAGGCTCTGCTTAGAAATGAGTAGCTCAGTTCACCAAACTATTAGAAACTTATTCTAACCAGCAGAATCAAAAACTTTTTTTATGAACAGCACAAAAATGCAAGAGCAAAACTGACGGTGCCTGACCCATGATGGTGTGCATCTGACCCCCATTTTTCACCTCTTCTCTCACTAATCCTGATTTTAATTATCTACAAATTTGTACTTACTCAACGCTAGCACCTAATTTATCTATGGAAATTCAAATCATCCCATGTTAAAATAAAGTTTCTAAAATAGACAGGTTTGTCAGCCCTTAATGAGATCGTTATTATTCATATTAAGTATAGTTGAAAGTGAATTAATAGAAAAATACTTCCTTTCATTTGCAGGGAACAAGAGGGATGACACAGTTTGCAGACAGCTTTTTGCAGTGTGGGACCAGCTTGCAGTCAAAGCAACAGGTCTTTCAACCGCGCAGAGACCTGGAGTACATCCCACACGTTCTTCCCAAGACAAAACCACCTAACAAAGCAAAACAACATAGATCTTGAGGATTTGCTTCCAGCCCCTAAGAAGGTGATAGGACTTGAAGGGGCTCATACAAAATTGCATCCTCTCATAATATTGAGCAATAAGAATTAATCGTGTCACATTGCATTTGAGATTGTCACATGCTAAGCTACAGTGCTCAAGTGCTCAGTATTAAGAATTCAGAGCAGAGGTGGCCAGTAAACGGGGCAGACTTGTTCTGTCAATGACTAAGTCCTCAAATTCACATAAAGGAGGATGCTTCAAATTTCATTCTAAAGAGGACAGAAAAAGTCTAAAGCATAAAGGTGTGGAAAGGTGCTCAGGTACCTGAAGTGACAGCTATGTAATACTCAAAGGCCTGGACAGCTAATTGGAAAATGGGACTAGCATTCATAATGAACCTTGTATCTTCAAGAGAAAGAAGAAAGATAGCAGGGCTGGGAAGGACGACCAGGAGATCGCGCTCCTGCTTTCCAAGGCTCGGAAAGCGATCAACTGATAGAAATCAGCAAACTTTCTCTTACTGATCGAATACGCCTGCCAACACAGCGCCCACCACATGCCTGCCTCGGGAAACTCCTCCCAGCGGTTCCCTGACGGACAGCAGCACGGCTTTCCTACCCGGGGCCCTCACAGCAGCCCCCGCTGCCTCCCCTCGGCGCCCCCGGCCCGGCCCGGCCCGCCCGGCGCCGCCGCTCCAGGGCCGCGTTCCCGCTCCGGCAGCGGCCCCTGGCGCCCGCTCCGCTCCCGGCTCCGGCAGGGCCCGAGCCCCGCACCCCGCCAGGGGCTCGGGAGGGCGGGGAGCGGGGCAAGAAGCGCAGCCGATCCCCCCCGGGTCCGACTGCAAGCAAGGAGTCCCCCAACAGCGGCACTCGCAAGCTCGGCGGCTGAGAAAGAGCAGCGAGCAGCAGAAGGCAGCTGCGTGGGAAAGGGATGGACTGCACGGTGCGGAGGTGTATTTACAAATCGGGGCGGGAGGGGGAAATGTCCAACAAGTTTTAAAAATTATGAAAGATGAGGACAGCGCTCAAATAAAAAGTTATAGAGGCAGCCCCTATAACAGGGGGATCGTGGGTTTCTGTTGTCACTCTTACTCTGCTCTTGAAGACTTCCAATTGCTGAGTGTGCTCTGAGTCCCTCTTCCCATCCTTTCCAGCTTAATGGCCACAGCTTTCCCCTAACACTTTGCCTAAACCAAAGCAGCAATTCAGGTCCATCAGGTCTCATTGTACCCACCTCAACAGTGGTGGAAAAGAGTTGTTCCTCTTCAACACTCTACAGAGGAATAACATTTTCTGAGCCAAACACCATCAGTTTACTCCAGCCTGTCACAGGCTGCATTTGCCAGTTGGCTGAGCTCTCCAATGGTGCACTCTGCTGGGGCCTCCCCGGGAGATCACATCTTTCCTGAACACTCCATACAGAACGGCTCACAGAACACCAGCAGTGCCAGGATGTGCCAGCGATCTGAAGCAGTGTGTCTGCTCAGCACATCTGATGGACTGTAATCCTGTCTACTGTACACTTTAGTAACATATTTACCTCTTATCTTAGTGTCATAACTCTACTGATGCATATGCTAGTTATTACTTACTGTGATGAATTCTCTACCTCTTCTTTTGTAGGAGAGGCCAGATTTCCTCCCCTCCCTGAGTTATACCCACTGAGTGACTCCCCCATCCTGCTTCTGTGCAATTCATTGTTCCTGCTTAAGAGACGTACCTCATACTTGTCCTGCTGAGTTATATTTTCCTTCTTTCCTTCTATTCTATGCTATTTCTCTCTATTACACACGATTTTCCTGGTTTCCCAAGCTAGTTGTCATTTCCGAGCTACCTGCAGTTCTTTTGAGCCCAGGAAATTTAACATGCAGCACCAGTATACTCAATAGTATGAGTATACTCAATCTCCTGTAACTTAAAAAAAAAATGGGCTCCAGAACACACTTTCCAGGTTCGCTTAGTTTTCCCATTTTGGTGGCAAACCACTGGAAATAGTATGAATTCCACTTCCATTCATCTCTGCATCTGTTGGATTGCTGTCTTCATCTGAAACACACTTCTCCAGCTCAGAGAGTTCATTCTGTCTTCATGAGATGGCCCACACGACCTCAAGGTCCTCCTCCTCCTTTTGTAACCTCCACTCCTACAATGGTGCTATACAAAGTTGCTGTGCAGGGAGAGGTAGAAAAAGGTAAAGTCCTATTGTCTTAAAAACATTATTGACAGTAACTCTAATGCTCCTTGCCTCAGTGCCCACCTCTCCTAGCATCAGTCTGTGCTTTGCTAGAAATTGCCAGTATTGTTTTTTTTTCAGTCAGCAGTGCCTGAATTTACAGGCACACATTGCAAACAAAATCCCACCAAAGACAGAGTTCTTGCATTTTATGCCAGGCTACAGGGACAGATATCATCATTGTTACATACTATGGCACACTGACATCTCTGCAAGGTGCCGTATCAGCTTGTTGTCTCAAGCCAAGCTAACATGGAAAATGAATTTTGGATGAGAAGTAGCTCAAGTTGAGCTATCGTTGCACATGAGCAACACAGGCACACAGCTGGCCACATGGACAGAGCCCAGTTTCCATGAGTACCAGGGCTTCAACATGAAAACTAGCTAACCTTCTGAGAGCATTCAAGGAATGTATTTCAAGGCCAGGGTCTAAAATGAGGGGAAGAGACAGGAATATTATTTCAGAAATATTTCTAGAAACAATCTTGCAAAGGTCACTCAACATTCCACTCAATCCATGACAAATCAGCTACTCCCCCCTCCTCCCCAGATGATGGCCACTTTTAACAGAGGCAAAAAGCTGACCTCAAAGAATTAAAATCTTAAGATTTTTTTGTGACAAAGCAATGGTTTCAGTGTGATTTCACTTGCATAGCCTAGAGTGGTCCATTGTTTGGAACAATTACTGAATGCAAAACACAACCAAGCAGCTCTAGATGTATGGATCCTCGTGACTAGATCAACTTCCAAGAGAAGTGCCTAGCTGCCAGCTAATGTACAGCGAGACTTGCCTTCTGTCCTTTCTGCTGATCTGCTACCCTAAGCACAAAATTTTGGAATCCTTTACCAGAGCTAAAATTTGAATCCAAATATTTCTTGTGCCAAGAAGTGCTGTCACCACTGCAGATGTCATTCTCTCAAAATCGTAAGTATCTTAAGCATAACAGATCAAGATCAACCATAAAAGACTGCAGGTGACATCCTTTTGTATTGGGATCCCCTCTGTTTTCTCCTATCCACTGGTACTGTGATAACCTTGAGAATCAAAGCAACTTGGATCAGGAAACCAGTAACACGATGGCATTACTGAGACTCAACATGTTCCATTTGAATAGAAGTACTTGACTATTTTGACTTGACAGTGATGCAAAATATCAGGAGCCAGATGAAGCTTTTTGTTGTTTAAAGCAAATATATAGGGGGGAAATATACTCTCCAGCTGCCTCTCTGATGCTCTAGAGGTCAACAAGGCAGGTGGCAAACACAAAACAAACATCCTGCTGACCTTACGCTAAAAGCAAACTCCATTTTGAGCTCATTTTCAAGCCAGCAAGTACTACACCCACAACTTAGAGTTATTTGGCTACACACAGGTTCACTGAGCTGTGTATTACTGCTCAATATGCCTAATAAACCCCATTATATAGAACACTGCCTTTTTCAATTATTATGGTGATTGTGAGAAACCACTACCAGAAACATGACTGCAGGCAAAATCGGTATATTGGCATGATTTCTAAAAAGAGTGCAAGTACATTGTTTAACTGCACATTTTCCAGAGGTTATGTACTACCACCTGCATGTATATAAAAATACAAAATAAAAATGCTGCTGAAGAAGAGCTGTGTTGCATGGGCAATAGCTTTTTCTCATAGCAGTCTTATTTTGACTGATATCAGAACACTAGATCCATTGCTGGGAGGGCTTTTAATAACAGTAAAACATACCAACAAATAAAATCAGTCGTTCTTATACACAGTAAATGGCCTCTTCAGCCTGCTACAGTGATTACATTCACCCACAATAGTAAATAATCATAACAGACACCCAGAGCTAGATCCTGGCACATAAGCTAACCATGCAAAACAGGCTCATAACTAGCTTCAGCAGCTGGCTGAAGAATTTCCCGGAATAAACTTCACGCTGGAAGTGATGGAAATTCAGAGCTGAAGGCTGCCTCCCACCTTGTAACACATACAGGAGAACAGAGATGAGGACAAGGTATATTGAGAGTCCTATAGCTTTTGCAGTTCACCCTTTAGTTCACAGTTTAGCAGCAGCAGCAGCCCCTTCCACTCAACAGTCAAAGAAACATTCATGATGTTACTTCACCTCTTTTTCTGTCTGAGGGCTTCTGATCTCATTTATCAAGGGAGAAATTGTTAAATATGAAGTTAGAGCTGCTCTGGAAGTAGATCTTTCCCAGTCTGTATTGGTACCCTGTTTCTCTTTGCCAAAGGCATCCCTGAGCTCAGTCTGGGAACGAGAGCATTCATCATAACCACAGTTAAGAGCCCCATGATGGGAAACAACACCTTTGTTTGAGCTCCTTTGTCAGTATATACTGAGGAAAATAACAGGACACCACTGTTATAATATATTATTATAACACTGAGAGGACGTCTCCTTATAATACATTATTAGTATGTGTTTTGTGTTTAAGGATTTTTGTCTCTTTACAGTTCACTTTCTTCCGAAGTGTTATTTTTTGTCAACAAAGCATTGAACTCCAGGACCTTCGCACACGGTTTGAATATCTGAATTCACTGGCCTCACTCTTCAACCTCGCAGAAGGATTCAGTGGAGAATTCTTGAAGTTTTCCATCTGAGGCAGAGCTGGGGATGCTGCTGCGCCGAGCGGACAGAGCTCTGTGTTCGATGCTCTTCTGCTGCCATCTGCAGGGCCTGGCTCGGCTGCAGCTCTATCTCACTCATTCCCCCTGGCACTCAGCAGAGCCAGCCCAGGGTACAGATTAGCCGGGACTTGAGGTATCTGCCAGATACTCTGACAGTCACACCACGTGTTCCTGATCTGCCACGATAAAAGGGATGCTTTGGACCAGACACGCAAGGGATTTTGTTTTTAAAGAGACCAGCATAAAAAAAAAAAAAATTAAAAAAAAAAAAATGAAAAAAAATCCACTGTCCTTGAAAGCATTTTTACATGCACTGGGTCAGAACACAAAGATCTTCTGTGGGTCCCTTGTCCCACAGCTATTCTGAAAGAAGTTGTGGGGCAAAAAACAATTGCCAGTTTGGATGCACAGAACCAATCTGCAGGACTCTCTACGTCTGAAAATTAAAGATTTCTATGTGACCTAGGAAAGGCTGAATCATTTTATTTACATTAATAATGCTTTCAGCTCCACAACCTACAATAAAGTTTGGAATAAGATGATAACCAAATTTCATGCTTCACTGCACAGGCAGTGAAGATCACCCTTGCAGACAAGGCAGCATTTCTCACGCATAGCTCTCCACACTTTATACACTTGTACTACACTTTAAGGTGTTCATTTTATTTCTTTGTGTTTCCCTGAAGCATCTACTCATATAGAAATTAGAATACCAGATGAGAACAAACACGGTCTGAGCTAGCAAAAAAAAAGGCAAATGTAACAAAACTTTCTTCAGTTAAAGGACTTCAAAGGTGCTATAACTTCTTGCTATAAAATAAGTTGTATATGAAGTTTAGGCCTGTGAGGAGCAGATAGGCTAGAAAACACTGCTCAAACAAAGGTCTTATTTCCTGTCTTGTATCCTATTTCCCTATCTTTTCCCTTGCACAGATCCTTTCCCCAGGCCCAGACTGATCAGTGTTATCCTGCATATGCAGGATAAAGCTGACTCCATCCTGCCTCTCCTGAGCATGCATTTGTTCACAGAAGGCAGTGAGAGCACAGCCTGTCCACCAGGAAAAGCAGCTCCATCAGGAAGGATAGAGAGACAGTTTTTCCAGTTTGCCAGTTACTGATGCTTTTTAGTCAGCCATTTGAATACTTTTTTTATTCCAAATATTGATTTTTTTCACATATTAAGAAAACATGATTCCTTACAGTCAACTTTCTAAGCTCTGTAGGAATCAGTTAAGGAAGATTTTTGTGGCTAAAATACAGTTTAGTGATTTCACCCAAGCCAGCTTTTGCCAGCCATATATTTTCAGAGTTATCCGAGACATCGTAATTTTTCAGTCTCATTACAAAGAAAGATAACAGTCTGCAGATGTTAACATTAGAATGGCTTCTACTGTATTTTTCAGGCAAACCCCAAAAAGTTCTTTTTCATGGCACAGCTTTAAAAAGCAGAGATGAGGGAGATTCTGTCTAAAGAGAAAGCAGCTGTTGAAGCCTTTACTGTGCCCTCAAACAGGAAGAAAATCCAAAAAAGGCAAAAGGTATACTTTTTCAGAGCATCCTCACGTCACCTGTATCCAAGGGTGCCTAATCTCACCAGTGAGAGCATCCATGTCCCTACTAGACAAGTACAAAAAAGTGATTAAAAAAAAAATCAGACCTTTTTTATATGAAGAAAAAAAGTCAGCTGACACAGTTAGAAAGCCTGGATAGGCAGATATTCAAGAGCCAGTTTTTAGAAACACCGTCACGGGTTCTGTGTTACACAGTACTGAAAACTCAAATGTACCCTCATGATGCTTGCAGTGCTCTAGCAGGCATGTGCTGTTCGGCACAAATGACACAACAGAGACCTCTGCAAGCAGGTTAAGTTGCAGCAGATAGAAGGGGAATTAAGCTCTTTTTTATTTCCCAGGTTTCTGTCTCTTGCAGGGTGAGGAGGGCTCTCCTTAGATGCTGAGGTACTGAAAAGACACAGGGCTCTGGCTGGAGAAAGGAGGAGCGTGAGTTGCAGCATGCCTGGTTCCCAATTACCTCAGACTTTTCTGGGCCAGCTGCAGGCATGACTCAGCTTCTCACCAAGTAGCTGCCTAGCTGCAGCACTTTAATATATAATCAGTGCCAGTTTCAGCTTTCCTCAGTAGGCCAGGCTGTTATTTGTGCTGTTCATTGCCACAAACAGTTGAGTCACTGCTGAAGCAGGGCCAGATACCTCAGAGGGAAATAACATCTGAGTCAGGGGCATGATGGATGTCCAGGGAAGGCTCACTTTTCACCAGCACAATTTTACAGTTTACTCATGTTTGTGAGTCAGCGCCACAGAGCAGAAGTACAGGATTGTGAAAGTTTCTTACTGCAAAGAATATTTTGTACTTAACAAGCACTAGTAATAACTTTCTTCAATGTCAAGACATCTAAGCACCTCAAAGCTGTGGGCAAGCACAGGTGTGAACACATCCGTTGCAGGATGCTATGAAAGGTGGGAAACATTCCCCAAGCACAAAGCCCCCAGAAACTCAGAGAGAAAGGGAAATGCCACTTGATTTGCCTTGTCTGCTAGATACTTATACTGCTTGGGATTAAAATGAAAGACAGCAGATAAACAAATAAGCTGATTGGTAGCATGGTTATTGCTTATCATTTAAATCTGTCCTTCAGGGAACGGATCTTGTTTGGCTAGGGCTTGCTTCCATTCCTAATACACTCAGAGTGAGCAGTTTTGCTTCTACAGTTCTCTTCTGGAGGACAGTAGAACGTGCTATAGACCAAGTGAGATGGGCTGGAGATTTTGAAACTACATCCTCTAACACCCAAACCAGATATCTGCTGCTAAGAAGCTACTGCACAGATTATAGGAAAACATCTCTGATGCACAGAGGGCCAAAGACCCTACAACAGAGCTTGGCAAATTAAAGGAGTAAACATTAATGAATTACAACTACCGTGGTCTAATATTTACTTTGTCCTTATCTAAACCTTCTCATCCATTAGAGCTTTTAGGTTACTGAAAGCTTCTACTGTATATTTAACAAAAGTACAAATGCTCCAGCAGTGAGATCCAGTTGTGGCACCAGTTTAAAAAGTTTGCACATGCCTCATAGTGGCAGCTCTTTTAGTGCAGTACTGATGCCCACAGTGATGCTTAACCTCAAAGGTTAAGCATTTACCTCACCTTATGGTGTTTGATAGCAAGCAGCCTCATTATCCCAGCTCTCTGGTGGTCGTTTTCTCTTCTTTCACAGATTTGCAGACCCTAATTAACACAAAGCACCAACACACCCGCAGATCAGAAACCCAGAAAGCCCTGACTCAGTATCTGATATTAACAGACCACTAAAGGCCACACTCAGCTCACTTGGTACCTTTGTACCAACAGAGACAGGACCCTTCCCATTAAAAACAGGGCTTAATGACTAGTAGAAGATACAAAGCAGAGGCAGCTCCGGATATTGCAAGATAACACTGACATGCACCTGGGTCAGGAGGCTGAGGTCTGAGCAAGAGGAAAACCTTTGCTTGCCCTCACTGTTATCATCCCACCCCAGGCCTTGGCCTACCCTGCTGTCCTGAGGGCACTCCCCTTCCCCCAGCCCAGCAAACCCCACAGGTATCCTGTCATCCCCCACGGCAGCCCACTGCCCATAGCAGGGATTCTGGGACAGCCCTGACCTGAATTCTGTGGGTGAATGTAGGTAAGACACTCTTTCTTTTAGAGAGGAGCCCTGCTAGAGTAAAGCAGCAGGGAGTGATCCTAAACATTTGCTTTAGATATCAACTGGTACTTGAATAGGAGCAAGATTATTGCTCGCCACCTTCCCTTGCTTTTTTGGGGTATATCACAGAATAGTTTGAGTTGAAAAGGGCCTTTAAAAGCTATCTAATCCAACCCACCTGAAGTAAAATGCAGGGACTTTTTCAACTAGATCAGGGTGCTCAGAGCCCTGTCCAATCTGACCTTTGATGTTTCCAGGAACGGGGCATCTACCGCTTCTCTGGTCGACCTGTCCCAGCGGTTTACCACCCCCATTTTAAAAACTTCTTTATATCTATTCTAAATCAACCNNTTGAAAACTTGGTCCAGCAGAAAGTGTCCCTGCCCATGGCAGCGGTGTTGGGACAAGATGAACTTTAAGGTCCCTTCTAACCCAGGCCATGCCATATTACTTCAGCAACAAGAGGGGCGCCAGCACTGTACTACAGTCCGTCCCACACAACTCGCTATAAAGTTAAAAAAGAGGGAGGAGTCTTTTGTCAGGTGCAGAGAAACTACTTATATTTGACTTAGTCTGTGGCCGCACCACACTAGGCACAGCCAGGGGCTTCACCAGCCGGTGCTGAAGTGGTGAGGACAAGCCAAAACAGCAGTGTCGGGGCAGAGCTGGGCCTCTGCAGGGTTGGAGCTGCTGTGATGGTAAAGGGGGAGAGCACACCTGCTAACCCAAGAGGACAGTGGGCACAGGTGAAAAAGCCCTGAGGGCCCAAGCACTGACCAGTTACAGAAGCAGCTTTTGGTAACGTAGAGATCCACAGCTTGAACAAAGTCAGAGCAATGTGATTTGGACAGAGCATAACAGGAATGCATCATCATAGGTTTTTCCTGTCCTTGTACTCCTCTCCAGTCATCCACTGTGGGAATTTTCAGAATCCACTACCCATCACTACTGCAAGATCACAAGATGGACCTTTTGCCAAAGTCCAGATGTCCTCCTTTAGCTTTTGAAAAGGACCCAGAACAAAACCACAAAGTGGACAAGGCCATTCTGGTGCCTACCTCCAGAGAGTTCTTTAAATCTCCTGCACCCTTTTCATAGCCACAGAAGGCTAAAATACAGCCTGGATTTAGACAAGGGAATGCGAAAAAAAAAGAACCTCAACTACATGACAAGTGCTGAGACAAAAATCATTGCTAAAACCTGGTTTCTTTGTGTGACAGATAATGCTCATAAGGAAGAGCAAGTGCTGAAGTTAATGGGAGACAATGAATGGAAATGGCACTTAGCATCAGCCATTTCAGCATGCAACAAGGGAAGACTGTTTAATTAAGAAGATGCTTATTAATCTAAGTTGAAATTTATTATTGAACAACACATAAATGGACTTACGTTGCCAACAGACTCTTACATCCTATATTTGCATTTTGATCCATCTAACAAGCTTCTGAACATACATTGTAAAGTTAATTAAACACCAAGTACACAGTTTCTCATCCTGTTATTTTCTGTAACATTTCAATTAAAAACTGTCTTGGGCATTTTAAAATCACTATATGAAGAATTCTGTACCTTGGTTTTATTAATAACACAATTTGTTTTCATGGAGCATCTTCCAGCATTCATCCTTGATGTTCATTTAAAAAAATACCTAACATAACACTAGATTAAAATATTGTAGAATACTTTTATTACCAGGGTAAGATACACTATATTGAAGCTATTGCTATAGATTAAGGGTATTTTTCTCATTAAAGATGTTGAAAGGGTTGAATTGATTATAAATTGCAGACAGCTCAAGCACACCAAGGAAAAATGTTAAGAGACACAAAATATCCAAATCTCTTTCAGGAATGTTAAAAGAGCTCCATGTGTCACGTGTTCAGTTGCCTACTCTACCTCTTAACCTTAAAAATCCCATGACAGTCTTGAAATCTCTTATGATAAATATTTGGGGAAAGAGAACAGCAGAAGCAAACAAATTCAGTTTCACAAACCACACCACAGCAGAGCAATTGTATGGGGAACAAGCGACACTGCCTACAAAGGTCACAGTGACTTGCTCAAAAGAGCACATGCCATGGCAAGGACATAAAAGAAAACAGAAGTTTAAAAATCTTAAATACACTGCAAGGTTGGAATGAGATAGAAACACAGCTAGGGAAGGAAAAAGAGAAAGGATGTGTTTAGCAAATCCTGTGTGCCTCAACCAGAAAACCAGGGTGGGAGGTTTTTAATACTAGACTCTCCCTCCAATTACTTTCCAACAGCACTAAGTCAGTCCACAGCCGGGATCCATAAAACACCTGCTACCCTTTGTGGTATTACCTGTTTTCACTTATTCTCAAGCTTCATCACTGAGGCGTAGTTCCCACACTCTTTCCCTCAGGTTGGTACATATTTTGCATTTTACAGAGCAGCCCTGCAAGCTTTTCCATCAGCCACCAGTCCCACAGACCAAATCCACCTGGTGATGCCAGGCAGGGCCACACCTGTAGCAAGGCAACCAGAAGGGCTACCAGAGAGTACCTGGCCCAAGCCCTAGCACCTGCTTACTCTTGTGCTCCAGAGCAGTCCAACAAATGGACAGGCATCATGTTTCTGCCAGTCGCTACCTTCCATATGAGATCAAAAAGCTAGAGCCTGTCTAAATGGGTGCTTAAGGTCACACAGTTCTCTCAACACTTTCTTTACCACATTCCAGAGCTGAGGGAGTATCTTGCTATACATTGTCTCCTTCTGAGCAGGCAGCATTCTGCCAGCATAGTGCCATCCTGAGTCAAGTACAATCCTCCTTCCTGCTGATCCTCACATGTATTGAATAAGGGCTGTTAAATTCTCATGACACTTAACTAAGCACTACCTTCCTCCCTGCCTGTCCTTGAACTGGGTAGCAACCGGTACAACCCAGGAAAGTAGGGGTATTCAGCCTGAATTTAGTAGCCACAAAGTAATGCTTAAAGAATGCTTTGATCTTGAATTTCTACCACTTTATCCACTCTTCTCCAAAAAGTAAGACCCACAATTCCTGCAGAAAAAAAAAAAATAAAAATAAAAATAATAATAATTTAAAAAATCCAAATTTCTTTGGTCTTGGGGATTTTTTGGGGTTTCTTTGGGGGTTTTGGTTTTTTGTTTTTGCAAGAGCAGCTTCACTCTCCTACCATCACCAGGGTGCTGACCTCTTCAGAACTCTAAGGAAAGAGTAGTTTAGTTCATGGGGGAATCTGACATCACTTCCAGTTTTGTCAATTTCCAGTTGACAAAACTGGAAATGATGTCAGATTCCCCCATGTCAAGTTTTCCATGGGGCATTTGAGCTGATTACTCAGTCTGTACTCTACTCTTTGAAGTGTTTCTCATTCACAAATTTAAATCTTTAAATCTAAAGTTAAACCTAAGACTTTAAATCTTTAACAAACTAGGTAGGAAACCATGATCTGAATTAGCTAAGAAGGTCTCCTCCTTCCTCCTCTTGCAAAAAATAAAATAATATTTAGCATGTTTTCTTCTTTCCCTGAAAATTGATTTAGATTTGAAATCAGCAACAACAAACATTTTAATACTGTTCCATTTCTGGCACATCCTTTCACATTGCATGTGATATGTCAGTCCTTCCTGCAAGGCATACTCATAGGCTGTATTCTGGGGAACATAAAGTGTGCCTTGTTAGGGTGTTTGATGGTACTTTAAGCTGTTACTTGCTCTGCCCCCACTGAGAAACCAGAGTGAAACGGGGAAGTGACAGTTTAGAAAAACCCTCAACCAGCTCATTATGTTTCTTTCACAACCAAAGGAAGTTTCACTCTGTGGCAGAAAGAGTGTAAGTCTGCTTGCCTTGTAAAGATGCACTTCATTTCCACATGCCAGAGGTTGCTCTCTATGGCTCTGGTAAAGCTACACACACATCAGGATTATTGCAGCCCAAAATGATCATTAAGGTCGTTGTATGACACATCCCACCTTTCCCCCACAGAGCTATGCAAAAACCTCTAAAACATTAGAAATTAATTTCTAGTTCTTCAAACCAGGAGAACTGAGAAGGCAGAGCTACAATTAGAGAACACATAATCTACCAAAAAGCTCACCTTTTCCCAAGCTCCACATTTAAGCAGAAGAACCTGTTCTTTTTTCCCCAGACACACTTACTTTCTAATTTTCTTTTTTCAGCTATTTATACCCTTTCAAAACAGTCAGGAAAATTTATTTAATAGCTTTCAGTAAGTCATACTTCTGACAGTAAAACCTCTACATACTGGTAAATTCAATTTGTATCCAGCCCAACAACTTTTAACAATGCAGTCTCCTGCTTGACGTTGCACTGAAAGAGCACATAGAACAGCACACACAGTACCTTTACTGTTTTTTTTATCAAAACTTCTAAGATCAAGAGCTGAAAAAGCAGTCTTTATGAACAAATGGTCTAGCAAACCTCACACAGAACATGTATGTGCATATATTACTCTTTATATTTAACCATCTATAGCCAAAGAAGTAAAAGTGTCTTCCCTTTTGGATAGAAGTTGCAGAAAAGTATCTACCATAGAAAGGCAGATCCTGCATTCAGGGATTTGCAGTACTAAGTTCAATTAGTCTGATTTGCCTGGGTCTACTCTAGATAAAGAAAGCTTTCCCAGGAAACTGCACTTATACTCCAAGTGATAAAGGAGAAGAAACTGATCTGCTTTAAATTGTCACCTAGATGCAAGAATATTTAAGTATCTGTTTTATATGGTGCAAGGAAGATGCCCAAGTAACTCTATTACCATGGATTATGGAATTTTGTATTCTAACTTCTTACTGCTGAAGTTTTGGCAGAATCCAAGCTAGATATTTTAACAAAGAGCAACAAGTCTGA
>WAAG01080435.1:0-26411 GCA_013390105.1 Tichodroma muraria
GTTATTGTCCTCAAAATTTCTTCTTTTAAAAAAGAAAATGGTACAAAAAATAATCCTTATGCAGTTTTCTAAGAACAAGCATGTTGATTACCAACATATTTTAGCTGTGATGTAGCAGAGCATGAAGTCACAACAGCCACACTATGCAGTTACCAGGTTTTTTTCCTTCCCTTGTGCTATTGGCACAATCTGGTCCCTTTCTCTTTGCCTTTTCCTCATCCTGTAATTACCATTTCCTCTTTACTATGACAAATCCATCACACAAAAGATCCCTCAAAATAGCAGAGGACAGACCTCTACTATCTCTTAACAACCATTTAAACAACTAGCTCTGACCACACTTGAAACTTTGAAAAGAGCATCCAAACTGCAACTTTCCTCACCATTTCATTTTACATATATTGAATGAAGTCACTTTCCTCAAAAATAACATTAAGTCTACAGTAGCTTACTGTGTTTACTACTGGCTTTTAATTGCTGGAATTTGATTTTTCATATTTGCTTTAGTCTAAAGTGCTGCAAGCTACTGTCTTCATTAACAGGACTATTGGACTAAATTAAAAAGATTATCAGGATAATTTTTAGAAAATAGCTACTTTTTTATGCTGTTTATTTTCTCCTGAATCCCTCTGATACATTAATGCCTTTCTTATTATCCACAAAGTATTTTAGACTGGCCAATAATGGCCAGCAAGAAGTTTAAATATCACACAAGATGCCTCCAGGTAACTGGCCTGCCTTCTGACTAGCTTTTGGAGCAACACATTTAAACTTGGCATTATGTAAGGTATTCTGGAAAAGTTCAGTACATTAGAAGCATTATCTTATCTGAAGGGTACATATCATTGGTGTATAGTAATCACATTCTTTCAGTCTTTGCTGACTTTGCTGATATTCTGAATCACTTGCTGAAAATGGAATGGGTGCATTTTGCACATATATATATTTGTATGCGCACACAAGCAGCTATGAGATTTTCTTTACCTTTTACCAGACAGTAACAAAAAAATTTAAATCATGTTTAGTGTATAGTATTACAAATGTTAATGTACTAGTAGTTATTTACTGAAGTGACATATATGCTTCCATTTGGACACACACATATTAATTCACTGTTGTCTCCAATTTTTTCCTGTGCCAGCTCACTTTATGTTTTTAAACCCCAGAATAGTAACAAAGCTTGCTTTCAGTCAACAACTGAAAACACACTGGATTTTAAATTGTAACAAGACCATACATGACCATTTTGTATACATAAGTCTTCCACCTAATGCAAAACTAAACATTTCAGACACATTAAATTCATGTATCATTAGCCTCATCCCCAGCACACTTCAGGGCAGCAACGGCTTCGAAGTTAATCAAAACATAAACTCATTTTTTCCTCATGTTAGTTCCAAATCAGTTTTCAAAAGAGCATCCCTTTCGAATTGTATAAATTTACCTCCTGTGTAAAATTATTCAGTAATTTTCTGGGTGTCCAGCCTGTGGTACCTGAAAAGGGCATAGTTTTCAGATCACAGGATTAACACTGAGAGATACTTAATACTTACTTTACACTTTACTTATTTACTTAATACTTACCTTACATTAATACTTAATGAGATCACATTACTTAAAACTTAAAAATACCAGTTTGGGACTCAAGTGATGGGAAGCTTGTATTAGTGGAGGCCATCCCACATCTGTAAGTAAAGATGCAGTAATCAGGGACATTATTGCTTCTTTTACAGGAATCTCTAGTTCTAATTTTTTCATTGCTGTGACAGCTCACAGGATACCAGATCAGAACTTCCTGAAAAACACCTGTACTCCTAGTAAGAGGTAAAAGCAAGCAACATATTCCTGCCATTGCAGGGTAGACAAGAAGGCAATGGATCATGACTAAATGGTCTGGAATCGATTTCATCACCAAGTCCATATCTCTGCCTGAAGGCAAGGTCAGCTCTGCAGAAGGCATTTCTGGAATACCAGTACCAGTGACCAATACTAGAATATCAGCATTGAATGCTACTGGTTTAAACATTTCAGCTGACAACAGATCACTCTTATAATTTTAACCACCAAAAGCTATCAAGGATAGAGGCCTTAATTTTTATATATTTACCAAGCTGCCTCTCAGGTTCAAAATAAACAGTTACTGAAAGCGAAGTCAAATATCTCCACTGAAAATGTCATGCCATTTTTATGGGCCAAATTGTGATTTTTATTGACATTAATTCCAGTGGGTTTTCTGGATAAATGCTGGTTACTGAAGATCAGAATATATTCCAGCAGCTTGGCTATATCTCCACTTAAAAATGCAATGGCACATGCAAAAAACAAAAAAAACCCCAAAATAACTCACTCAAAGTGCATGGATTTGTTTGATTCTCAGCTTATAATCTTCTGCTTTATAATTCTGTCATTGTCACTGTTAATGTAATGGTAAATGTAAAATTGTGTGACTATAATATTAATTCTGTGAGGACATCTCAAAGTAATATTCACCTTTTTTTCAGACATTGTTTGCTTACCAGAAGATATGATTGTGACCATTCTGACCACCTGAGGTTTTACTTAGGGCATAGTACAAGAAATAGCATTTCTGGTTTCCAATTTAGTACTCTTGAAAGACAGGTTGTTGAGCAGAGGGCCAGATGCTGCCTGCCAGCCTTGGTAGCAGTGTCTGCTCTGCACAGCTGTCTTTCACTGCTAAACTGACAACGTGAATTTGCATGAGCAGCCAGTGATTCCCAAACCCCTTCTGTGGAACAGCTTTATGTGCCAGAAGCAGACCTGCTACACTTAAAAATGAGTGGCCTTTCAATGCTCTTTCAGGACACTGCCATATAGACACTCACATGTGAAAACAAGATGAATCTTAGCATGAAAAACAACTTTTCTAGATTAAAAGGGACACAAGTACAAACATACTTTACATATGTTACACTATTCTGCTGTATTTTTATATATGCATATTGATTTTTAGTGAGAACATTTTTCTTGCAATAAATATGTTTGCCTCACTAGAGAAGTCTTTTATTCCTATAAATAATGCAATTTATATATACTGATTGGTAAACAAAATAATAGAATGTGATGCACAGTTAGGAACAGATTATGCGAGGGTGCTGCACTTTCAAAGTTGGGAATGAACAGTATAGCTCACAAAGGAAGAAACAGCATATATTTCAGCAGACATTCCCCATATTGTGATAATGGAGATAAGCAGAAATGCAGATGGCATCTCCAGAGAATGGAGGGGCAACACAGGTGCAAAATGAAAGAAGGAAATAACTTGACCAAATTTTGATTAAATTTTCTCTGTATGTATCAAGGGGAACAGTTGTTTTCCTGCTGGGATATTCTTTCTCAATGGAATGATGATTCAGAAGTGACTCAGGGTGTCCAGCACCTAAGAACTGACAATAACAAGCACACAGTGCCAGTGTCATCAGAAACACAGTCGTGTTTCAAAACATATGGCATATTTTTATGCTGACATTCTCTAAGTTTTATACTTCTGAGCAGGTTTAACTGTTGAGGAACAGCTGGTACCTTTTAAAATTCAATATCCTCTTAAATTGAATATCCTGGGTAAACCATCAAAATATAGAACCAAAATCTGGCTTCAAATTCGTAACACTATGGAATAAGATCACCCAAATAGGACCTACATCACAAAAAGTAAGTGTGGTCTATGTCATAAAGAAGCTCCTACATTGTTAAAGTGATATTTCAGATTCGGTGCAGAAAATGTACCTTTTTTTGTCATTTTGCAGCTTGCTAAGCATTTACTTTATGAGAATTTGACCTACAGTGGAACGATGTAATGAAAGGAGGTGAAGATCCAGGACCTTTGCACAGCCCTGCATGCACAGTATGCGATGCAGGAGTGGTAACGCTAAATCAGCCAGCAGGCTGAACGAGATGCGCTGGTACATCCCTGCATCCCGGCAGGATCCTTTGCCATTCTGCCACTGCTCTCTGCTGGCACGAGTGTGGCAGAGCAGCTCCTGGACGTTTCTTTGTGCTGCTGGAGTGTTTTCCTCTTACTGTCTCTCTTTGTTGTAATTTACTATCTCTCTATAAATTACTGTCTTATTATTCTCTCTTTGCTTTAAGAGCTGCTGTGATTGTTCTTGCTCATTTGCAATTGAGACCTTTAAATTAAAGCAATCTGACCAAGATCTCCTCTAGGACTTATTTTGTGACTCCATCAGGCTTGTTTTCTTCACAGAAACATGATCCCAGTAGTGCTGGATGCCCCTCCAAATGAAAGGGAACTGTGGCTTCACATATCCATTCCTTAGCTAGTACTCTCTACTTTAGGATGAGGTGGCTTCTGGGGACATTATAAATCTTGATATGCTGGTGAGAAATATCGCTCTCATTTTGCTCAAGAGCAGAGTTACAACTGGATTATTTTTTTCCCCAACAAGAGTTGCACTTGGTTGGGTCGTTTTATGTGACAGTACACTGGGGTGTAATTAACTTTCCTCTGGATTAAAAAAAAAATTTAAAAAAGCAGAATAGTTGGTAATTGCCTCTTCTTGGTATACCTCTGGAGACGCAAGGAGCACTGGGGACAGATTTAAAAAACAGAAATTGTCCATTATAACTCTTCAGGCTGACAGAAGATGCTGGACAAATTGCTCTCCCTTGCTTCCATGGGGTCTGAATAAATCCCAGTGCTTCCTTACACCTGCAGGATGGCTCTTGTGTTAGAATAATACCTCAAACTAACAAACTGAACGGGGTTTCTAGAGTCTGAGTTTATCCAACACTCACAACTTTAAACCCAGTATGATGTGCCTCCTGCACTCTTTTTCCGCCACAGGTTTGTACCAACCTCCCAAGCCCTCCTGCACCCAATCCACCAACCCATACTAGAATTTGAGTCATTGCAACCTGGGTGCCTCTGCCCACACAGAGCTGCTGAGGAGAGAGCTGCAGTGCAGACTGAGAGTGAAGGAAGCACCTGAACCTTTCTCCTGGGGCAGGCACAGGCAGCTGTCCCGTCCAGGTGGAGGACATCCCACAGCAGCAGGTGGCTGAGCTGCAGGAGAAAGGAAACTGTCACCATCAGGGTGGCCAAGAAGGATTTAGGTAGGTCACTCCAAATGCAGTCTGGTAGATCCACAGCCTGTGGCCAAACAGCCCAAACCTCAAGTTTCAAGAAGATGGGGCAAGATTTTTTTCAGTAGTGCCAAGAAGTAGTCAGGAAAAGGGGCAAAGTACACAAACTGAAACACAGAAAGCTCCATCTGAGTATGAGGAGAAGCTTTGTTGCTTTGAAGACAACAGAACTGGAACAGGCTGCCCATAAAGGCTGGGGAGCCTCCATCTCTGGAGATATTAAAATCCAGTATGGATATAACTCAGTGCAACCTGCTCTAGGTCAGGAGGGTTGGATTAGATGATCTCCAAAGGTTCCTTCCAAACCAAATGACTCTATGATTCTGTGGAGGTGGAGGGATCTGTGAGCTCCAAAAGATGTGGGATCAACCTAGACGAGAGAGTTCAGGTAGAAGGAATTAGCTCTGCAGGACAGGACATGCCCTGGAAGAGGGGGCCACCCTCCATTCTTGGAGGTCTTCAGGACCTGACTGGAAAAAGCCCTGAGCAACTTGATGTGAACTCTGTGATGAAACTTTGTTACACATGATTTTGTAGGTGAAGGCACCGAGGTCTTTCCAACCTGAGGCTGTGAGCAGCCTGATTTTGTGATCAATTCTGACCAGGCGAGAGAGCCAGCCTTTTCTTTCCCCTCACAGCAGAGAAACAAGGTCAGAGTTGTTTTTTATTTCTGATCCACCTTGTATCTCATAACATGTTCCAGTAAGTGATGAGTACTGTTACAATATTTTCGATACATCAGCATGAAATCATTGCTGTGTAAAGAGAGAATTTGCTAGCCTATGGTTCTTTTCTTAAACTGATTCACATTGCTGGCATCGCAAACTATTTTGGGGCAAGCACTATTTCTGCTTTTATGACAAGTTCACCAAAAAAGGTGCTGTTCAATTTTTCGTTGTTTAGAATACCTAATAATTAGACAAGAGTCATTAGGAGAAGCAGTATATTTTCTTACATCAATCGATAACTGCTCGGAACAAAAAAATCAGATTTTCAGACATACTCCCTTCCTCAGATTTGCCTTCTCACATTCTGTCATTTCATCAAGCCACTGAGAAAAGCATTTTTGACTCTTGGCTATCACCAAAAGCAATGGTGTCATATTTGTCCAGAGCCTTTTGACCAAACCAGGTTGCAAGAAATGCAAGGAACACAGACATGAATATGTTTATGTGGAAGAACTTCGTGGAACACCAATCCTTAGTGAGACTCTGAAGTCTCATTGCTAAGTTCAATGAAGATTTTTTCCATCTAGAACATTCTGAGGGAAGTGTCTTTGGGCTTTCAGGGTACACAGGGGCCTTCTTTCTCAGAGTAGCATTGTGCCAAATGCAGCACAGGTGGAAGGGGCAGATCCCACACTGGAAAGCTTGTAACATGTATGTGTGGAGCAGGCAAATTGTGAGAGAATCTCTGCAGCCCTTTTGTGAGAGGACATTGAGGCACCACAGATTAAAAGATTGGTCCAAGGTCATGCAAGAATTTTCTGCTCTGGTTGGGAATTTAGCCTCAAATATGTTGGGTGCTAAGCTTGTTACCACACCATTCTTCTGCTCAGGATCCAGAGGGGCAAAGTGTCACGGGATTGATATTTATTTATGGCATATTTTGACTCTTCCTTTTTTGCTGCAGAATTTGGAGGGCTTTTTAACACCATTGATACTGTTTGTTGAGAATAAATGTATAACTCCTGAGGCCAAATTCTTTCGTTGCTCCACAAACAGGAGCAAAGACTCAGTGCAAATGGTAAATAGTTCATTGTTGCATTGCGCTAAATAGTTCATTTTGCTATTATTGCACTGGGTGGTTTGTCGTATTCACACACAAAGATCGTTTAATTAGGTTTTGCACATGGTATGTCCTGCACCCCCTCCAGGTTCTAGTTAATATCCTCTGGTCTGTCCCTCTCCACACCCCCTCCTCCGTGTGTCCTTTCCCTTTGGCTGTAGACGCTCTCCCCCTCCACCCCCCTATTCCCCTGGGATAAGACCCCCTGGCCACCTGGCTACCGTTCTCTTTTCTGCCTCCTGGATTTTGGGTTCTACAATAAAGCAGTGGGACTGCTTGCCCCGAGGGAAAGAGGGCACTTCTGTCTTTTACCCTCAGTCCATTATTGGGGTTATGCACCGGGGTCTGGAGCCAGCCAGGATTTGGACCCTGGGAGCGAGGAACTGCGATAGCTCATTCACTCCAAGGTACCCACTCCCCTCACCTAATGTCCATCTTTTAGATTGCCCTATTTTTCATGCAGAGCACTTCATTAATCTACATATTTTTATGGTTTTGTCTATAAAAATAAGTGATATGTTGACGAAAAGTATGATTACTTTTTACATGCATCTTAAAAAAAATTCTGTCAGAAGGAAACCTTAAGACATGCCCATATATCCTTGTAGAAAATATTTAAATGTGGTTTTAGATCTAGTCAGTCAAATGCTTCTTGCACTTCACTGATTAAAATAAGCTCTATCTCTAACCATTGCATAAAATTGAAATTATTCACAACCTAATGATTTTGTTGTTTAGCATAATCATTTTTGAGCTATTCCAGAGGATCAGAAGCTTACTACATGCTTATATATAATTTGAGTCAAACCAGGTGTCCTGGTGTAAAAATCCGTGTAGGAAGCTGGCATAGAAAAAAACTAAAAGAAAGTAACAACAACAATTAAAAAAGGCATCATCCAGGGGGAAAAAAATGTCTGTCTGGAGAACCATGAAGTTTATAGCAAAGCCAAGCACATGCAGGAGGTGGGCCAATTACTCTCAATATTCCTGCAGCATGGAAAGGATACAGGATAGACAAGGCAGGGTTTTTTTATGTAACATATCTGTGCCTAAAGAAAATCACAGAGTCAACAAATGATTTTGGTTTGAAGGGACCTTAAAGATCATCTGATTCCAACCCCTCTCCCTCACATGAACAAGTGTAAAAAAATGTAAGCCTGAAATAATTTATTAGTAGTAAAAATTCACCAGTAAAGTCTAAGAGGAACAATGTGTTTCATATATATATATAACTTATCTAGAAAAGGGCAACACAGGGCTCTGTTGCATTATTCTGAGTTTCCCATGGTGCAGCAGGTCTATGTCCCCCCTGAAGCAGGCAGGTGTCCCTCTGAAGTCAGCAATCGTCACTCAGCAGCCTGTGTTTGTACCTGAACCAGTCAGAAAATGGCTTTTCCAATCAGACAGTGCCAGTCAGTCACTATTTTTTCTGCATACCAGTAATGTTACAAGCCTGCACCTCTCAATGATGCCCGAGCTAGATGTTACTCACTGGCTTAGTTCAATGGCTTGAATAAAGCTTACCTCTCAGTGAGGTTTATGACCCTTCCAGAAGAGCAAAGAGTTTGAAAATCAGAGTTGTTCCCTTGCATACATCTCATTACAAATGCATTTGAGGAAATTATTTCCATAAAATTAAACAGAAATACTGCTTGACATTGACGCATTTTAATTAACATCCATTTTCCATCTTGTACAAAACGGAACTAATACAGAATGATTTCTGTAAAACTAGGTTATCTCTATTCATTTTGAAACCCCATAACTACTCCTTGGTATCGAGCAGATACAATTTGGTGTTAAGTATAACAAAAAAGTTATGTTACACTATAGCCTCAAAGACAAAGCTAATTATATGGAAAACTCATTCAACTGAGTTTGCATTGCTTGATTTGAATCTGAATTAGCAAGAATATGCTTTGCATTTAGTTTTCTAACTCAAATGAACACGAAATGCACACATACATAATTTTTCTCTGAACATATGAATCAGGGAAGCCTCTGGAGCTTGAGTCTGTTGCTGTTCAATTCACCTAGAATCTCAATGACCTCCATGAATCTCAGCACAGGCATGAGGATCTATGTGTGAGGAAACAGCTGCAGGAATGGGGTTTTACTTCCCTGTCCTGTCTTTTACTTCTCTGGCTACGTTTCTAACTGAAATACCACATTTTTATATGGATCCTAACTAAAAGTATATGAACTTCTGAAAGCCCTGAAATTACATTGGACAGGGGGGATGGCTTCAGACAAAAAGAGTCAGTTTAGACTGGATAATAGGAAAAGAATTATTTACTGTGAGGGTCATGAGGCACAGGCTGCCTGGAGAAGCTGTGGATGCCCTATCCCTGGAAGTGTTCAAGGCCAGGTTAGATGGGGCTCCAAGCAACCTGGTCTGGTAGAGATGTCCCTGCCCATGGCAGGGGGCTTGGAAATAAATGATCCTCAAAGTCCTTTCCAATACAGATCGCTCTGTGATTCTATGTTATAAAAACCAAAACAAGAAATGTTTAAGCAGGCCTCCAAAAAGAAGAGATGGCACTTGGGATATTCACATCGATGTTTTGATCTCTCCAGAGTTTGGATGCAGCATGTATTACATGTAATAGCTTTGGGGAAATGAAGATAAAAATTTGGAGAATTGAGGCTCTCAAAATCAGCAAATTACGAAATTTTGATCCTTATCAGGCAGGAATGACTGGAAGGATAAACTCTATAGTGAAGGATATTATGCTACCCATTAAGTTGGGATGACATCAATATTTTCAAGGAAGAAACAAGAGCTGAATATTCTCTGTACATTATAATGTGTTCTAGAAAGCTTGAATCAATGTAGTAAACGTGCCCATAGTTCCAAGTGACTGCACTGAAAAAATTAAGTTTTGTTTGTGGAAATGGGGAAGTAAGTTTCTTCATCATGCATTAGAGCAAAAGACAAGGGATTCATTTTAGTATCTGAAGTTACCCCTGTGAAAAATATATTCTCCGATGAAAAAATGTCATGAGCATGAACAAGTATCCATAAAAATCACACAGTAATTAATTATTGACTCAGGATACAAATGTGCTGCCCAGAATCTTGAAAGAGAACAGAGAGGCAGATTTCATTCCTGTCTTCCCTTGCAACAAGAACCCAAACAGGCAGTAGGAATTTCAGAGGAAAACAGTGTACAGGAATTCCAAGCTGTTGCAAAGAACAGCTTTGAAGATGAGAAACATGGTAACATAAAAAATACCATGAAAGTGTTGAAATATAATCAGTGATAAAGCAGTAAGAAGTAAAACTCAAAATCCAGAATTTTCATTATTTGCTGGAAAAAGTGAAGAGCAAGAGAATAAAAAATACTGTGAGGAGATACATAAGATAGAAATATATGAAGGAAATTATACCAACTGAAATGAAGACTGGTAAATAATGGGGAAAAATTCAGTTTCAAAAAATACATCCTTATAAAGCTCAATCTAGTATTTTAATGAGTTCTTCAATGCTGAAATTTCTAGAGGGCAGGAACAAATAGCTGTTTTCCAATTAATTATCTACAGGAAATGCAGCTTCAATGAGATTCTAGAATGATCAGAAATAATAAAAGCACCCACTACTGACAGTGTTTTCACTGAATTATTAAAAGAAATAATAAGGAGAAATAATATGTAGTAATAATGAGTAGCAATAAGTTAAAAAAAAATTACAAATTAATTCTGGCATCCTACACTTCAGAAATCAGGCCCAGTAAATACAAAACTACAGAGGCATCTTCTCATTATAGCAGCTTTTAAAATTCTAACTGAACAAAAAATGGATGCATTATAGACAGTGACACATATTAGTCCATTGCTAAAAAAACTTTTAAATTCATGATGATTCAGGGAAGGAGAGGAACATGTCAGAATATACAGTTTTCAGAAGAAAAAAACCACAACAAACTAATAATTCCTGAAATAGTCCTTATATCATGGCAGGATATTAAAGAAACACTTGTGTATATTTAGACAGCAAAAGTGTTTTTTTATAAAAAATTGGGGTGTGAATTTTATAAAAATTGGAGAAAGTGAGAATTAGTCTCATTTAATATTGGTATGCAAACAATGAGGAGGAATTCCCCATTCCTTGATACTCTTTAACCTAACCATGAAAAAAATTATTGCCTTCATTATGTCATTTTCAGAATGGGATTAATCACGCAGATTGAGAAATTCTTGCTGGTGAGGTGCCTGCTTTAGGGGTCAGAGATTACTCTGCAGGCTCCAGAAAAGAATAAAGCAGAGTAGGAGTTCAGATCAGGAGTGCAGCTGCTGGCAAGATGAAGAGGTATTAAACAGGTTACTGATCAACCAACAACCAAAAATACCAGCACGTTAAACACCAAGGAGGAGCAATAATTCATAACAGTTTGGAAAGGCAAAAGTTCAGAAGAAAAAGGCCAATTATTTTCTTTTATATACAGGATGCAAGACACAGACACCTATGAAAATGGGAAGAAATGTAAGGACTTTTATGGAACAGGACTCAAGAGTGGCAGGTTGAAGACAAGTTCCTAAACAACATGGCATAATATGAAGACCTAAGCCTAGAAAACGTATACAATCCTATTGACTCCCTAGGCAAGACTTACAAGTCCAGGATAAGACAACACCAACACCCCTGGGATCCTATGTGCCCATTGCAACAGCTGCAGACCCAACAAAATCTGCTCTTGAAAGTAAAAACTTAGAAATAGGAATATCTGCTCCCTAGGCAGGTTTCTATTCTTTGTGGTTTCAAAGGCAAGCCTAATAGACCAGAACTCATTGAACTACTTATTCAGACTTTGCTTTAGGTCAGGTGTATGGATAAAGCAATCACAGAATGCCTAAGGATTTGACACTTTTTGCTTCATTAAACAAACTCAGTTTACGAGTTCAGCTGAAGATAACTCCTGATATTCTTATGTTTTAACTACGAAGTTTGAGGGAGGCATTCCTTTTACCAACCTTCTGACACCTAGAATTTAACATGTAGCCTAAGCTGGATGTTCTTGCTTAGGAGGAGAGATGTCCCTCTTTAGTCAACAGAGAGAGCAATAAAAGACACCTCCAGAGCAAGTCTAGTGACAGCTTTCTCTGACATTACTGTGGCTGGTTAAATATTCAGCAATATACTGCTATATCTGTATCATCTATCTATATCTATATCTATATCTATATCTATATCTATATCTATATCTATATCTATATCTATATCTATATCTATATCTAATCTATATCTATCTCTATCTAATACCTAACATCTATATATAAGCTTGGCTTACTTATAAAAGAGTCTTCCTTCAATTTAAACAGCATTCTAAATTCCAGAAGACTTTCTTGGGAACAATTACCTCCTAAATTGAGTTACTGCATATTGTTACAATACATTGGCTGAACACTGAAGTATCTACCATTCTACTGTGTTCCTACCATCAGACAAAATGTGCAGCTCTTTGGTTATCTGCAATAATAACTTGTTCAATAACAAATTTTTGTTTGTGGTCCAGATCTTTTCTTTTTCTTACTTTTTATTTTGGAAACCTTTAACTTCGACATCGATCCAGTCTCCTGTGACAGTATTGTACTACACTAAAAGCAGAACTGCAAATTCAGCTGAAAACAGTTTCCCTTCCTGAACACAAGCTGACATTTTTCAGGTAAATCAAAAGCTAGTGCTAAAAACTTCCACAATCACTGCTTTTCCAAAAGTCAGCAACTTATGTTGGCACCAAGGACAAAGCAATTTTTCCAAACGTAAAACTGAAGGATGCTATCCAGAAGAAGATGCTGTATGAACTTTGTATTACTGGCTGGAGAGATTCAAACTACCTACACTGAACATGCAGGCTGATATGTCAGATGTATGTATGTCTCATGTTATAGTCAGCTATAGTGATATGTCAGTGAATGCTATTTGATTATGTCAAATATGCAGCTATTTCTTCTACTTGTTTTCTTCCTACACTTCCTCCCACCTGTTGGTTTCATTTATCTGCTCTGTCTAGTGCTTTACACTTTCATCTGTTGAAGACTGAAATGTCCACCTACGCAGACCCCTGACCTGGCTGCAGTTCTGAGACATCCAGCTAAAAAAATACAGTACCAGTAAATTACAATACCAAAGGACTAAAGTCGTTCCCTTGTCCAGCAGCCACTCTTAATTCTTCAGAGCCCATGACGTGTGACCTCCCACACCTTCCTTCCCTTCAGGACCTGGGCTGCTTTCAAAAGAACCATCTGGTCTCAGTTACGAAGGCATTTCTATTAAAACTTTTAATTTTTTAGAAATTGAAAGAATTTGAATCACAAATAATTTGATCTATGTCCTTAAACTTCGGCTCAAACCAGCCAACAGGTTCAACAGATACAGCACATAATTACAAAGCCAATGGCATTTGTCTGAAACATTCATTAGGATACTTAGAATCATAGAATAGAATCATAAGATGATTTAGGTTGGATAAGACCTTCCTGATGTCCAACCCGAGCCTCCCCTGGTGCAGTTTGAGGTCATTTCCTCTTATCCTATCACTGCTTTCCTGTGAGTAAAGGTTGACTCCCACCTGGCTCCACCCTCCTGTCAGGCAGTTCTGGAGAGGATAAAGTCACCCCTGAGCCTCCTTTTCTCCAGGCTGAACACCCCCAGCTCCCTCAGCTGCTCCTCGCAGGGCTTTTACCCTCCAGCCCCTCCCAGCTCCACTGCCCTTCTCTGGACTCCCTCCAGCCTCTCAATGTCCTTCCTGAACTGAGGGGGCCAGAACTGGACACAGCACTCGAGGCGTGGCCTCGCCAGAGCCCAGCACAGGGGGACAGTCCCTGCCCTGCTCCTGCTGGCCACACTGCTGCTGAGATATGGCAAGTGTCACTGCCCACCTGGGCACACTCTGGCTCATTTTCAGCAGCTCTTGACCAGTGCCCCCAGGTCCTTTGCCCTGGGCCACTTCCCAGCCACACTGCCCCAAATCTGTAGTGATGGATGGAGTACTTAACCACAATGGCCATGGAAATTTAAAAAGTTATAAAACTAAGTCAACACAGACATGAAAAAGAAAATGTGTATCTATGTATGTGACATGGGTTTTATTTTTAAAGCAGTCATGAAGATTTTAGGTGGAGAAACCAGTGCTTCTATCAGTTCTACTGAATCCAACAGATATATTTCATTCCTTAGATCCAGAAGTCTCCACTTCTCAATGTCCCAGGAAGGGGGACATTCAGAGTTCTCAACAGGAGTTATATTATCTATTTCTAAAATAGGCCAGAGACTATACATCACTTTTGTAAAACTGGGCTGTTTCTTCACTCTGACAACATACACACTTCTAAATGGAAGCTACTTTCAACTACCTAGAGATGTGCATTAACAAAAAATACATTTCATCAAGACTCTAGTGAAAAAAATTTACTGTTTTAAACCTATTCTTTCTGTTGATCAATAGTCTTGACTCTTGGAAACTAATAAAGGCATATAGATGTCCAGAAGTAACTATGTTTTGTGGAATAGCTCTTGTAAAAAAGGGAAAAAAACTCCAGAAAAACACAAACTCAAATAGGTTGACCACCAGCCCCAACATAATTCAAAATGTCTGATGAGAAAGTGGTTCTTCATAACAGAGTGTCTTTTACACTAGAACACAATGTCTTACCAACTAAATAAGAGTGTTTAATAGTGAAGAGGAGGAGGAATTTCTTGAGTAATGTGCAGTGGGTATCCCTTGTGTTAGTTCTGTAATCTACATGAATTTCCAAAACATTTGACACCTCCATCAGTATCGCTGAAGAATCAAAAGAAATCCAAGAATAAAATAACACAGGCAAGGAGTGAAACATATACTGCTCTCATTCAGCCTGTTCCAGCCTGTTAACATTTGTGATTTTCCTTTAATTCCAGGGTGACTGAAACAAAGATTAAAAATCAAGAAGGGAAGAAAATGCTATTTCTGCCATCAAAAAACTTGCAATTTCAGAAATGTTATTCATCACTAAAACAATGGTCCCCTCCACCACTAAGGTTGTTTTTCATGAACTTCAACGTGAAAAGAAGTTTCCTTTGGAAGTAGTAAAGTGTTCAGAGGTGAAAGTATTAGCATAGACTGCTTGGCTTACATTGGAACAGTTAAAGACAACACCTAATCAGAACATATTGACCTGCAAGGCTCTGAACTTGAAGGGCATTTTATTTCTTTCCACTGATTTGTTGTAAGAGTAAAGAAGTGGGCTCCTTGGAAAACCTCTCTGAACATTCCTTAGAGTGTAATGCCAACAGACACATGGGTCCAGCAGGCTGAACTCATCCCTGGCACAGTGCTCTTGGCTATTCTTCTGACTGAGTGTGGTTTCTGGATTCTATTATGAATTTTGTCTTAAGTAAAAACTACTAAAAATGTCTCTACTTTGTTACAGCACTGTCATAAAGATTGAACGTACAGGTATATCCTGAATTATGACTGCAGAAAATCATTTCACACTCCATGACAATCCACTGAAGTTTCCAGACATCTGAGCACTCAGGTTTGGCATGTTGTGGAAGCTGTCTAGAATTTCTCACTTTATTGATGCCCCGATTTTTTCATTGATATCAATCTGCAAGCTTTCTTAGAGATTAGTGGGGGAAGGAGGGGCTTTACCCCCTTTGATGTATGCTTACTTCTTAAACACTTCAGCACATTTGCATTTTGTTTCCCCAGGTAATCTCACAAACTTGCTTGCTAAGCTCAAACCTGGGGAAAAGTAAACACATTCCAACCAGAAGATTTAATGAAACAAGTAGAAGAGCTAAATGGAAGCACACTGGTTCTGACACACTGGGAAGAACTATCAAATCCATCTCTGATATCAAATACTCTGCCTAGGGAGACATTACACAATAAAAATGCTTCCATCTATTTGGGAAGAAAGATGTGAGATTATGAGAGATTAAAAGGGAAAAAAAAAGGGATTTGCTTTTAAGAGAATGAAAAAGGAGTTCATAACATTCAGAGCATCACATAATAGGCACTTTTACACAGAAATAAAAGCAAAATGCTGAGTTAGAAGCTCAGAGCGTTTCAACAGAATATCTAAAATAGAATATTCATTTTTATTTTTAAATGGAGAATTCAAAACAATAGAAGCAATAAAATACTGTAAAATGCGAAAGGGAATCCACTAAAGGATTCACATCATCCACTTCAGCCACATTTCCTTTACTAATCATTGCCCCAGTTTATGGAATATGCACCCTAATACAGGTAATTTTAAGCAGGTCTTTATTGTTACAGTAAACAAAGACAGCTAAAATCCACCGAGCTTCTCACAGTAATATGTCTCATTTGGAGAACCCAAAAATATAAATGTGAGCACTGGAATCCTAGGAGACAGTGCATGACACATGGAAAGAAAAGTGCACTGGGCTTTCTACAGTCTAAAAATGAAAGAATGAAAGAAGGCAAGGCTTCAAATTAAGAAATTAACAAACCTCTGTGTGGAGCTTAGAAAAGAACGTTTTGGATGCCGAAAAGGGGAGGGAAGTGTTTAAAATCAGGTTGTATATAAAATTCAGTGATAGAAAGACTAGGGAAGTATTCAAATATTACCCAGCAAAGCTGTGATTCTCCATTTGCAGAGCAAACCAGATTTCTGTCAAAAATGTGTAAGAATAGCTTGCCTCACCCTAGAGAAGAGAGTAAATTATGCGGTTCCTCAATGTCTTTTCTAGACCTATTTCACCAAAGACCACACAACACAGGGAGTCTTACCATCTTTTGCTACCCTTCTGCAGAGTTTTCATAAGCCAGAATCTGACAGATTCTGCCAACACAAGGCCTGAAATGGAACTGGCATTTATGTTACATTAAACTATCCAAAATATTGAATAAATTACTTAACCCTCGTTCCCCATGTAACAGACAGTGAAATCCTCCCTTCACCATCTGAGGCACAGATAGAACTACAGCATTTTGAGCATAGTAAATCCATGTGCTGTGAAGACAATGCTCCCACACGGAAAATACTTAATATTCCCTTTTTATTTGGGCAACTGTAAAACAAGAAAACCAGCCAGACCTCAACCTAGTCTCTTCTTAGATCCTTATGAAATTATAAATACTTCAAGTTACTATTCCTTATGCTCATTTTGACAAGGGATTTCTTTAGAGAACAAGTTTTGGTGTAGTAGAGATTTGTAGTTCAGTGTAGCCCCATGTTTTAAGCACTGGAGATAACGTCAACTATACTAGCCCTGGGTAATGCTCCATCTCCTGTCTCCACCAACATCACCCTTGATCAGATAAAAAAAGGTCTCTAAACTATGGGTAATGCTTTCCTCACATATGGCAAACATCCCACTGGGAGTCTGTCATTAAGATATCAGCTTTCCCTTAAGGATGGCCTCTGACTTATCAATCCAGTTATAAGATATTTTTTTCCTGATCCTACTTACTCTGTTCTTCCTCTCATCCTCTGCAACCTTTTCTTTAGTACCTCAATGTACAGTAGTGGGCTTCAGGTTTGTAATCCTAATATTTGCAATTTATTTATTCCACCTAGAAATGCATGACATTTATGTATAATAAAAATCACAGATGAGGAGTAATATTGTTGCTTCATTGAGAATATAAAAAGTTGAGCTAGTTTAATTAGATCCAGATATGATTATTGAAAATTTTGATGCAGTCAGATTCAGGATGATTTAATTCAGGCCAAGTGGAATGTATCTACAGCACAAGGGAAATGTGAGTCACTGTGCTGTGGCACTGGGCACCAACATTCACTACCACTGAATGGAGGACCTTAGGTGCCCTCCACCTCCTCCAATATTCTAGATGCAATTTAGGCTTTCACAGCCTTCTCACTGTAATTCTATGCTTATATACTTATCTTCAAGATTATGTCAGAGTAGATGTAATACAATTTCTTCTGCAGTGGAGATTCCAGGGCAAGATTTTGAAATGCAGACCATTATTATGGACTTGGGACCCCAAGATATTCCATCCCAATTCCATTTAAATTACTGTCTTAGTTTGGAAGACAGGTGTTTGCCAGGGAAAGCAGAAGACTCCCTGTGAATGGAGAATGCAAAACCTCCTCCTTCTGAATTGTTTTAATTTTGAAATTGAGGGGCTCTCAGGCAAAGGTGTGAGGATAGGGATAACAGTTCCTTACTGGTGTGTATAGCAAGATAAACAAAATAACAATAACTTGGTGTTAACAACAAAAGAGAACCAGGGCGCAGTGAGTCTTCTTGGCTGCAGGCACTTTCCCCTTTGGTGCAGTGCCCGGCACAGGGGGCTGGAGTGAGCAAAAAGTCGCAGGATGCTGCCCGAGATGGGTCAGGAGCTCGGCGGGGATTGCTGGAGATCTGGAAAACATCCAGAAAAGTGGGTGGTGNCTTCTGAGAAGAAATCCTATAAGAAAGAAACCCAACCCCCAACAATTGCACTGGAAGTAAAATTTCCACTAATTTCAATGAGAGCCACATGATAAAGTCTTCATCAAGAGCTGAAGAAAGTCCTACGAAGACTTTTTCAGAAGCCAAATAGTCTGGCTCATGTAATGTCCTACTGGAGCAAACATAATTACTTATGTGTATGAAAACGTATATGTGCATAATGAATTGCGAGATTGCATATTCTTCTACTAAGACAAAGAATGAAGCAGCTTTTACTGTATTTTTTTCCATACTATAAGATTGGAAGTTTAGGTATGTATTAGCATTTTTTATCTTAAGCCTTTGTCACAAACCAAGGAAACTGGAATACTGAAAGATTTCTTCCTTAAAACCAACACCAATCATATTGTGATCATCAGATATCTAAATGCCATAACAGTCTGCTGTAAATTTCTAGAAGTTGGAACAGGCAGGTGGATATAAAGTTATTAAAATCTATAAAGGCCAGCAGAGTATTTATCTTAAAATATTACATGTTTTGCACAGATTTGATTGCAGAAACTCTTCTGTTTTCTAGAAGAAAGAATCTCTAACTTTGTATTGTACCAGTATGCAGAGCAGTTTGAGGAAAATGAACAGAAGCTTGTTTCTCAGAGATAAGTCTTGCCTTATATTGGTCGTGTTTATACAATTGTCAAAATGTATTCTTCAAATCTGAATATGTTCTGTTTTCATTAGTCACGTAGAAGGAAAAGGGAAGCAAATATGGAACAGTTCTTACAGCTTTCTCTTCCAACTCCTCACCCCTTTACAGCACACAACAACAAATCCAGTTCTTGGAATACATTTGCAAATATATTAGACTGCCTCTTCCAATATTTTTCATGAAACTACACTATTTGTTAGACATTTCACTTTGTACTGCATTTATAATTATTTATCTTGTCTACATTCAGAATGTAAACTGATAAAATGTCTGTTTTGGCCTATCAGATACCACGGGATGCTTGTTCTGCTCAAGAAATCAAATGCTGTTGAACTGAATGCCTGATGGCTGATTAGGCTCACATTTCACAATTTATTGAAATAAATAGAATCAGAACGAAAATATAAACAAATTAATTTTAGTTCTAAGACCAACAAGTCTGTACAGATACAGCAATAAACCTATGGTAATATAAAAAGCATAATTAAACTGTAGATGGAAAGTCTGATATTATTTTCAATTATTTGAAGGTGTACCAAGCCTGAAATGGAATCTGTAATTTTGACAAACTTTGATACAGTTGTTTTCATTAATTATTCAATAGCAAGCTTCATTAGGCTTTTTTGGAAGTAAAAAAAAAAAAAAAAAAAGAAGAAAAAAAGAAGAAAGGGATTTACGCTAAATTACGTTTTGCTTCTTGTAGTGAGGTAGCTACACTGTCTATCTGCCTCACTCTCTATCTGCCTGTTGAGACTGACTGATCTTGCATTTAAGGATTCAAGGTCATTAAACTTTGTCATTCATTTTCAATGAGCTTGGAATAGAACCTTAATTGCCAAAGCAACAAACCTTGGAACTTTTCACTGTTAATTCTGAAATTTGCAAGGATGGGACTGGTTTGTTATCATGAAGTGTTTAAAGTCCTTATCAGAGGAGAGCCCCAAGACTTCCTACAGTCAGAACAAAACAAATTAATTTTAATTAAAACCAAGCAAATGAAAACAATAGAAAAGAAAAAAAAATAAAATTGGATATAAAAGAAATTAAAATGTTGGGCATATAGAAAAAATGGACACAAATGAAAGGGAAAAAACAAAATATCTCAGATGCCTGTCAAAAGTGAAGAGAAAAACTATACTACAGGGTCAGCATGTACTTAGGCATTGTTACTTTGAGTGCTCTGAAACAACAATCACCAATTAATTGACTTTCCACGGGATCACTGAATGCCTGAGGTAGGGAGTGCCTCTGGAATTGCTCAAGGAGGGCCACCCAGAAAAGGCTGCATAGCACCGTGTCCAGCTTTGTAGTATCTTCAAAGATGGAGACTCCACAACCTCTTGAGGAAACCTGTGCCAGTTCTCAATCACCCACTGTCTTTTCAAATTAAAATTTCACGTTAATGCAGAGGAATCTTTCTTACTGACAGTACTGTTGACATTGCTTTGTGTGCATGAACAGGAAATGTTTCTTTTCAAAAGAAAAAAATTACAAAAATATACATGTTCTGAAACATTCCCACTTGCAATCAAAGTTTTTAATATTCATTTTTTCCTGGATTATTACCTTAAAGACAGAAATCACATTAAAAGAAGCTTTGGCTGTCATTGAATCAGAACGCCTCTAGATGTTGGGGTAATGTGAATATGAATTTTCAATTAATAATACATTTAAAAAGAAAATTGTTAAAATTACAGTTCCTTACTAGTGTGTATAGCAAGATAAACAAAATAACAACGATAACTATGGCATTAACAACAAACGGAACCAGGGACCCAGTCAGTCTTGAAGAACATCTGTGAGGTTCCAGAAGAACATCTGTGTCTCCATGAAGAACATCTGTGGAGGTTTGGCTTTGTCCCACTGTCTCTGTAAATTTTGTGCCCTACTGGAAGACTATTGGATGTCTCTTATCCCCACAACTATAGAGAATATTTCAGGTTTTATTTATATTGTGTCCTTTAGGTTAGCACACTGAAAATATGGGCTAAGAATTGTGTTTTCACAAGTTTTCTACTTATGATAAAGCAAGTGCATCTCTATTTATTCAAAATGCCTATTCAATTTCAAATGCATGTTTGTGGAAGAAAAAGGTTTTTTCAAACTTTGACAAGGAATAGTTTCTCTTTTGACAATAAAGTCAGAAACAGACCTTGACAAACAGAAAAATCCTAATATTTTTCTCCTGTTTCTCTGATCTGCATCTCAAATTGAATAACTGTCAAAAAATCATTTCACCCAATACAAAACCCCACTTAAATTGCAGTAGCCATCTTATTTTACTGTACTGCTTATTGTCTTACCTGCTGCTGAAAGAAAGGTTTGTTTAACCTAATCCTCTCATCTTTGAATTATGACAGGATATCAAATCTCAAACCAGTCTGTTGAAAACCTGAAATAATTTATAATTGGAAATGCTTCTCTGCATACATCACTTTCTCCTCAGAGATCAAGGAAAGACAGGCAGAAAGGCAGCCTTTTTTCTAACCAATTATGCTCAAACAAACAGAATTTGAATGATCTCTCTAAGGAGCACAACAGGTAGCTGTGTGGGGTTTCTTACATATATTTCTGGAGTGAAGTAGACAGAATATTTTTTAACAGGAACTTAATATTTGCTAAAACATTGGTGCGTGTTTTTGCAAAACCAAAAAAGGCATCAAGATGTCAACAAAAACACTATTTCTTAAAACAAGATTATCTTCAACCATTGTGTTACCTTCAAAGAATAGGTGTGACAATAACAGAAGCTGAAAACTGAAGAAATCAGCTGGGAAGTGTGATTAAGCGGTTACAGGAGATATTGCCATAAAATTTGAATTTAGAGAAAGACTTCCTTTAAAGAAAATAAAATTAAGAAAAAATTAAAAATGAAAAGAAAAAGAGAGAGAGGAAATAAACAGATCAACATACATGAAATTACCCAGACTAAATGCAACCTGGCTTGTGTTTGGAAAAGGTCAGAAAGGGCTTTCTAGCTTTAATGGCAGTGGAAGGAGGAGGAAAAAGTAGAAGAGGGAACTTCAGCCTTTGTCTGGAGATGTTACCTGTGCAAATTTTAATTTGGACAAGTCACACCCAGCACATTTCTGCACCTCACATGGGAGTTACAGTTCCCCTCTAGCACTGGGCCCTCCTGTAAAACAGAGGGACAAGAACTTATTCAACTGATTGTCCCTTCTCTGTTGTGAAGGGCCTGATCTGGCCTGACACAGCTACGGCGCATGTCATTAGCCAAGGATCCATTAATTCCATTCCACTTGGACTACTCCTTGATAACAACACCGTTTTCATACCTCCAATATAGGTAGTCATGCATTTCAAGCATAAAACATGCTGGAGAGGTATCCATACTTCAGAACAAAAATCAGTCTGCAGATCTCCTAGGGCAGAACTGGTACTACTCAGATGTTTTGGGTGTTGATCAGCAAGGTCTCAATGGAATTCTAAAAATGAAAAATGGAGGAAGACAGAAAAAAACCCGAACCTACAACATCAGCTGTTACGTGACTGAGGAGGGACAATGTTGGGGTTTGGGTTTCTTTCTCACAGAATTTTCTCCCATACATTGCTGGGGAACTAATTACTGGGTGCTTATGGGTACTCAGGAAAGACAAAGGAAGTGGCCGAGATCAGGGCAGAGGGTGGCACCCCAGGACTTCACTTCTCCCTGGGGCAGCTGCTCTCTGGGAGGGAGCAGCGAGGCTGTTGGTTTGCACTGCGGGGAGATTTCCCCGGCCCCACTGGAGCCAGCTCGCAGTGACCCAGCACCGTCTGTCCGTGTGTGCCCCGGGAATTCGGATCCTGCTCTCTCCCTGCCCTGCTGGAGCCGCGCTGCCGCGGTGCCCGCGCCGCCGTTCCTTCGCTCCTGCTCTGGCTTCCCCAGGCCGTGTCCCGCAGCCCCTGCTGCTGCCGGGACCTTTCCACGGCTCCAGCAATCCCCGCCCAGCTCCTGGCACAGCTCGGGCTGTGACACCCTGGGCTCTCTGCTCAGCCCGGCCGCTGTGCCGGGCACTGCACCAAAGGGGAAAGTGCCCGCGGGGAAAGACTCACTGCGCCCTGGTTCTCTTTTGTTGCTAACGCCACAGTTATTGTTGTTATTTTGTTTATCTTGTCATATGCAGTAGTAAAGAACTGTTATTGCTATCCTTACACCTTTGCCTGAGGGCCCTTTAATTTCAGGATTGTAACAATTCGGAGGGGAGAGGTTTTGCGTTCTCCATTCCCAGAGGGGCTCCTGCTTCCCCTGGCAGATACCTGCCTTCCGAACTAAGACAGACAGTTTTTATATTTTTCATCAAAAATGCATGAACTCAGCAGAAGTATCCAACTGCTGACTTAAAGCAGACATGTTTAAATAATATTCCAGTTTTAGAAACCTCCCTTTCTAACCTTCATAGGTTAGAAATCCATAGGAATGGCTTCATAGCTTCCTGCTTCATTGGATTTGAGATTCCCTTGGTTGTAAAGATTTCTCTAAGCTACTTCTCTTCATGAGCAATAGACTGCAGTGAAATCATTTCTCTGCAGTATTTTCTCAGTGAAAAGGTCCACAAATTGATTTTTCACCCTTTGCCCTCCCTTCTGAGATACAAATTCAAATATAAACACGGCAGAATATCAATGACAGTATATATATCTATTCCCTCAAGTGACTTTATAAAATGGGAACATATACAAAGTATTAGACACGCATTAATAATAGAACCTACACGAAGAACTTTGAGAAACATTGTGAGCTTTAATAGAATTCCAAATAAAACTTCTCCAAATCTTGAACAAGAGCCCACTTTACTAACGTGGGAAGATTGAAAGTATTTCCTCCCTCTGAAAATGATGGAAGGAGTTAGATCTTCTGTTCTATGGGAATCCCAAACAACAAAACATTTCACAACTATATTGTTAACACTGTAAGATTTCTACAAATCTTCTTGCTCTATGCATGTTCCATACTCAAAATACTTCATCCTGCCCCTGTATTACAGTAAAGAGTGCAAGCTTGGAGAAAACCAGGGCATAAACTATTAAAACACTTCATAAATTTAAAGAAATTCCTTGAATGACACCTTGAAATGAAGCCCACAGGTAGAGTACATTCCCTCAAGAAAAAGTATCTGTAACTGTCAGTTGAATTCTGCTGAACTTCCTGATGGCAGCCTGGAGAGTTGATAAAATCTGGTAATGAAATGCCTATTTTTAAGCTAAAAGCTACAACAACAAAACGCTTGGAGATATTTTCAACACACGTAACATCTTTCTTTACAAATAGAACTATTTGTACTCAAAAGCAAAAAACACCACATTTAGTTATGGATGACTGGCATCAGATATTTTATTTTAATGTAAATGTAAAACACAAATGAAGTTTCTATGTTATTTTGCATGAGACTTTTATGGCATAAAAGACATCCCAATTTTATATAGCTCTGAGCATCATCCTAGCAAGGGTGAGTTGAAAATTGGCACTTTGTGCTCACTAACTCAGTTCTCACTATGATTTTGACCAGGTCATTGTCCCTTGAAGAGTGACTGAACCGACTTGCAAAAATTGAGGTCATAATAAACAAATATTTGACGTTAAAGAGAACTGATGTGACTTAGTGTAACATTTGAAAAGCCATTTGCAGTTCTAGAGCATTTAGCAAATGCTAAGCTCCATTCTTTTCTTGTCCAGAACATGAAGGAGTGGCCTGCAGTACCTGAGTAGAGAAATATGTGAGGCCACAGCTGTGGGCACCAAAAATATCATTTTGGTGCCCACAGCACCAAATCAAAATATAACCAAAATATCACCAAAATATCACCAAAATATCACCAAAAAATATCATGTGGGTTTCAAAAATATCATGTGCCATAAATAACTATAAGTGGCTCTTTGCATCTTTATGACCTCCTCCTTTTCCACCTGATATTCTGAATGGCTCCTTGTCTCAAAAAGAGCATGTATTTGTAACTTGGAGTTTGCTGAAATATTTTCCAACATCAGCAGCCTGACTTGGTCTGAGTTCGACAAATTTTACAATGTGACAACTTATTAAGCTGAAATACACCAGTCATTTCAAACAAACACTCAATTACATAAGATAAAGATTGGGTTCTATAAGGGATTTTTTAAGATTGAGTATTTGCATATTTATTAATCTTAGATCAGAACTTGGAGCTCTGTCTGAACTCCAAGCTGTCGATCCTTTAATACACAGTAAAGAGCTCTTTGGTCTCTTCACTCCTTGAACTGGAATAGCAAAACTGAAGATTTCACTAGGATAATTCCTTCTTCTCTTCTTTGAGATTAGAAATCATTTCAAAATTTGTCTTTTTTTTTTTTTTAATCCTTATGCCTATTTAAAGCTACCATGCATTTAATCAAGAAAATGTAGATTTTGTTTGAATGCTGATTCCCCTTAAAATACCTCCCCCAGTACAGAAATACCATAAGAATAACGTTAAACATTTTTCACTGTGAATTAAGAAAATTAATGCAGCTGTATCAGTTTAAAAAATCCTACAGCTTGTGGGGACACATATCCTTTCTGGCATATAAATCAATAAATATAGAATTCCAAAATGGAAAGATTGTACAGTATTCCTTTCAGGGACTATCAAACTAACATTGTGATACTCACTTGCCTGCCACCAAATTCTATTTTGACATTTCCTTGTTATTAAATGTTGACAGTATTCCAGACAGCAATCCAAATTCCTATGACTGCTTTCAGAAGTGTAAGGACTACATAGTGAGGCTCTCAAAAGACTGTCTGATTTCCACATTTCAAGCTTTCAGGAACAGAAATATAATCCTTTATAAAATATTTAGTGTTTCTTTAGTTCTGGCCCAAGATTCTGATGAGAATAGCAAACACACACATGGAGAAGCCTTGCACACACTTTCCTTCACTTTACCAGTGCACTGCCTCATTCAGATTTCTCTTTTGCTGGCAAACCCCAGTAGCCAAACCTATACCCTATTAATAAATTCACTGTGGTTTCTGCAGTATTACTGGATGCCAGTAATTGCTCAATCTACAGCTGTACGTATCTTAAAATGCCATGAGCCCCACTGGTATCTAATTATTTACCTGGAGCCAAATTCTGCTGTTAAACCCATGAAAAAATTTTTCCAGTATTATTTTTCACCATACTAATTTTCATTTACTTCCTATGGCAAATAACCAAGCTGCTGATCTTTACTTCCACTCCCCACTACCAATTATTTTGACTCCAGGACACAAAAGGCTATGATTTAGAGACAAGAGGAGCATATTAAAAGCATGCAGAAAGCCTGTTTTTAAAGCATGTTCTCACACCAATACTCTATACCCAAGCATTATTTTAATCAGGTGAGAAAAATAGAAAAAGAAGGAGGTTTGTTTGACCAATTAGAATTAACCAACACCTCTCAGGTATTGAATAATAGTTACTATA
>WAAG01080439.1:0-28992 GCA_013390105.1 Tichodroma muraria
GTGTTTTAGTTGTTACAAGATCTGACCTTTCAAATGCTAAAAATGTGAAATTTGAGGCAATTTTTGCTACTAATAATATGTATGTTTACCTGTCACATTTGAGGCTCTCAAGACACTTACAGAGAATGTTAAGTATTGCCAATAAGTATTTTCAAACAAATTCNCTGTAATTCAGGTCCCTACCATTTGGACATTTGAATCCAATGTACTTACACCGTGTTCTTTTTACTTTTGCAAATAGACAGTTTCTCTCAAGGGCAATTCATCTTTGCTAAGACAGGCATTTATAATAGGTCAGAAGAATGGCTTTCCACCTATTTTTCTCCATTCAGTATCAAACAAGCCTAAGGTAATTGTCTCAGACAATTATATATATTAGGTGTGTAACTTTTCAGTATCCAAAATGAAGAAAGACAGTCCTACTCTAAATATCCCAGAAAGAGTCAGATCTCTCAAGTATATGGTCTCCCAATCCTCATGAGGTCAGAAAATGATGTTGGAGCAGAGCTGCAAATCGAGTCCAGCATAACATTTTCTGTGCTGTGCTGCCTCCTGTTCCCATCCCTCTGTTTACAACCACAAGCAAGATCAAGTCCAATTTATGTAGCTATTTGTATGCAAATTGGAGGATATTTTCAGATGCATTCAGCTCCATGTAGGAGGCAGGCAGCATTTAAAAATGTGTTTTTTCTCAGGATGATAGTGAAGTTTTCAGTTTCTATTTTGTTCATCCTGCATTTGTTGGCAGGATGTTGTTCCTGACGCTGATTTATAAGCATTTTTAAGCCCAGTATGTCATACACTTCCTTGCATCCAACAGAGGCTCTGCCTAGTTTCCTCTCTTTCTCTGAGCTCTGCATCTTAGCCTCTCCATTCTCCTTGCTGGGTCCAGATGTCTCTTCTGTCACCCCAGTCACAAGTCTCAAGACCTTGCTCCAAAGGGCACACAGCAATTCCTTTGCAACCCACTTTCTCCAGTCACTGCCTCATAGGCTCAATTTATTTCCATTATCATTTCTGTATTTCCAGGTCTCCTATCTGCCACCTATGACAATGTCTATGCTGTATCAGTCTTACCTTTATTTCTGCTCAACCTTGACTCTTTCTATGTAGATTTCTACTTCCAGTATGACTATTTCCTGCCCCACACATCTTAGCTCTTTCCTATCCCTCCCCACGTATCTCCCTCACAAGATAATTATTCTCTTGGTTCTTCTGAGATTTCCTCTCTCATATTCATCCATGCATTGAGTTTTAGAAGATTTAGTTATAAGCAGGAAAAAGTGGATGTTTCTTTTCCAAAATCCAAATGTAAGAGACCTTTTTATCTTGATCAGACTGGAGTGAATCTAAAACAACATCATTGAAGTCAGTGGAGCTACACTAGCAGGAAATAAAAGCATGATGGTTGTACAGATCCCAGATACTTGCCTCAGCCCTCTAAAACTCTAAAATAAATTAGTTTGCGTCAGGAAATGGTTCAGGGCAATAGAATTCATCATCTCCCAGTATTGTTGGAGCAGATCCTGGCATGGTTTCAGTACAGAATAACACTCTCCCAAAATAGTTCTCTCCTGAGCACAAGTCAGCAACCACGCTCAGTTTGAATGCTGACACCTGGTTTGGAAGTTAGAAGGTTTAATTGTGCGGTCAAAGGCCATTCCATGCCAGCTGGACTCTGTCAGAAAACTGTCACAAACACATCTGTGTTCTTAAAGCTGTATCCTTACAGACTTTTGTTATCTTATCCCACTGTTTCACACTAAGGTCCTATCTCTATTGAACAGACCTCAGTAAACCATTCAGCCCTGGAGCAAACAAATAGTTGTCTTGGTAAGCACATCTCAACGCAGAATAATCTACCCTGAGGTCTAGATCCGGCCCGGACTATGGCTAGCCCACACCTCTTCAAAGAACATTTTGAAGTTCTCAGTGACAAAGACAGGCGAGATATGAGTGAAGGGATGCTCTCCAGCTGGGAAGGGCAAAAGTGAGAGACTGGCTCCTCCTGACCATGCAGCAGAAAGTATGGGATCCCTTGGAGTATGGGATTGTGGTAGCATGAGGTCTCTGCCCTCTGCTACCACAATCATTACCTGCTTTCACAGAGATTTCAAATTCTTCTCACTTTCGACATAAACATCTTCTATCCTCCTGCAACATCCCTCTAGTCATACAATCAGAAGCAGGAGTCCCATGACAGGTCTCTACTGGCCAAAGGCATTGTCTGCCAGGTTTTGCCAGTCATACTGACTTCCTAATTACTGCAGGTAAACAAAAAATTATCTCCCAAAGGTGAATTTTTTATACATCAGCTGCTATAGGCTATTATTTACTCATTGTATTTACTTTCACATGTCTGTATGTTGTCTTTGATACCATAATGACTGAAAATAACCAAATTATATATGTTTTGTTTTGCACTACAGACTTTAATTTTCTGGTAGATTGAAGGACCAGTCTTACACCGATCAATAACTTAGAGGCTCTTATTTAAGTATTTCCACCAAGAAACAGTTTATTTCAGTAGTTAACAAGCACTCAACAAACTGTCCTAAGACAAAGCTAAGGACAAGTTAATGGTGTAATAAATCAGTCATTACATTAAATGATCAGTTTCCACTGTACACTAATATTGCTTTATTGACCCCTACTTAAAGATTCATCACAGTAATATTTTATTTTGGTTATAAGACACACGGTTGTAATACTACAGGGTGCAGTTTAGCTTATGCTTCTGTTTTAATTTCATTTAGTGATTGCTGTGGACAAAGAGCCAAAAGTGTTGGAAGAGGACAGAGAAGGTCACTTTTGCTAAATGGAAGCAGGACAATGGGCACTGTGGGAGTGAAGAAACAAGAGGGATGCATCTTGTTTGACTCTGAGCTGTAGAGCAAATACAGGACTAAAGAGACTGTAGACAAGGACTACTTCTACAGTTTTCCCTGCGGAAGTACTAGCCACAGTACCACAACCAGGCTGTTTCCTCTTCCTGTCTCCACCAATCAAGGGTTACTGTTTCCTCCTGTCTGACTGCAGATCTACTTTAATTATTATTTCCTTAAGTGTTTCCATCAAACTGATGCCAGGTTCCAAGAAAAGTACTGTGCCAGTTCTTCTGGAAAGAAATTGGCTTGTTTTGGCTGTCACAGATGTCACATGCATCTGTACTATAAAATACGAGACAGATCATAAACTGAAGCAAGAGTGGCAAAGAAGAGAATAAGGCTGTAAAGCCAGGCACTATCTTGGCAAAAGTGAGGATGTCAAATCTCACCTGCAGTGGGAGAGAATTTATTTCTTTATTACCGTTTTTAGGACCCTTTTCTATGTCAGGTCGCTAGCCCACCTTAGAACATCAAAGGCCATATGTAATTTAATTGTGAAAATGTGGCCAAAGTACTTAAATCCTCCCCTACCTCAAAAAAAAAAGTTTTAAAAATATTAAAAAATTGAATTAACCCATAGGAGAAATTAGGAGCTCACAGATAACATCATAGTTGGGTACTTGGGGAAGTGGTCAGTATACTGGGAGACAGGACTTCTTCTCAGGAATCTTAGCCAGCTGGGAAAGCAGTCAGGCAGAAACCTCATGAAGATCTAATGCAAAGCTGTATTGGGGAGGAATAAGCTCCCACTACAAAACACATTTGGGATCCCCCAGCTGGAAAACAGTTTGCGAAGAAAGACAAGGAGATCTTTTTGGACACCATGTTGACCATTAATGTCTCCTTGTATAAAGGAAAGCCAGCATCTTGGGCTACATTACTGGGAGGCTGGCCAGTACATCTCAGGAGGCAGTCTTTTTCCTCTGCTCAGCCCAGGTAAGACACATCTGGAGAGCTGGGTCCACTTCTGGCCTCCTCGTTGTGAGGGAGACATGGGCACGCTGAAGTGAGCACAGCAGAGGTGACCAGCCTGGTTGGGGGCTAGAGCATATGACATACTCAGAGGAGAATGTGACATTCTCAGAGGAGAAACTCTGAGACTTGGAACTGTTTGCCTTCAGGACAAAGAGGTTATTGCTGCCTACAACTGCCTCATGGGAGAGCAGAGAATTCTTTGAAGCTGGTCCTTGGAACTGGTCCTGCTTTGAGCAGGAGGTTGAACTAGAGGCAGATGTCTCTTCAACCTGAGTTATTCATTTTTCATGTGACCGTGCTGTATGAAGGCAAAGAGAGAGAAAACCTGTGTGTGCAGAGACACCACTATCCACATGGTGGAAGGAGAAGTAATCTTCCCCTCAGCTTACCTCCTCTCCTCTACACTGCCAGACCCATAGGCAAGAAGATGAGTTGATAAAGAAGAGTTGATGAACAAGTTTCTGTAAAGCGTATTGAGAGGGCAGAGAAATGGAAGTTGCCCTGCTGTTTTCCCTCAAAAATAATGTGGAAAAATTGGGGGGCCATTCTGAAACAATGAGTTCCAGAGGAAACACTGTAAGCAGCTAAAGAAACATGGTCTCAAGGCCCGTAGAAAGGCATGAAGCTTCCCTGACTTCTCAGCAAGAATTTTTGGTCTAAGACCTTTCTAGAGATTAAAAAAAAAACAGTCAGGGAGGGAGGGTGAGGAAGAAGAGAAACAAAATGCTGTTTTCCAACTGGTGAAACTACATGGGACAAATTTGTCAATAGAAGCTGCTCAGTTCCTTCACAGGAATTTTGCTTTCTTGTGTCATCAGTTGGAAAACCATTTAGAAAAGGATGACAACCTGGGACACCCCTATGTAGCCACATGCAGAAAGTGCTGATGTTTCTTTCTTATCTGCTGTAAGCAAAACTATGTGATGAGCAACTCCACTAAGCGATACAAAGGAATGAAGAATCAGGTATTTAACATTTTGATGGGATGCAGGCAGTAAAAGTGGCTTTTTGGACATCAACATAGTTACATAGTATCTCTATAAAAGCATATATAAAGACAATTTTTCTATTTACAGAGTTTTTTAGTTGACTTTTCTGCTAGTCAGGATCCTCAATTGCAGCAGTCAAAAACAGCTGAAATACAGGCAGACATTTTTTAAACATGCAACCTTCTTTTAAACTGGCTCTTTCTGGTAGCAAAATGTACCCAGTCACTGAGAAAAACATTCTGGTGTTTCAGCCTGTGCTGAACACTAAATTTTTTGTGCTTTGCTGATAGCCCTACCCAAATGAGGCATTTAAAGTTAGCTTGAGGTATGTGTACATGATCAGCAATCACAGCAGGAGATGTTATGAAATACAGCCCCACTCAGCTCCATGCACAAGTGATAACCCTTTAAAAGACACGTTGGTGGCAAACAGATGTTACCTCCACATGCACTCCACCTCTGGATTTTACTAATCTATGAGTTCAGAGCTTCAGATCACAGCCAGAGCCAAAATATAGAGAGATGTCAAATCAAGTTATCACAGCAAGACTTTTGGCACTAGTAACATTTCATGGTACTTGGGAAGAGAGACATAAACTTTCAGTAAAGAAACTGGAAAAACAAACCTAATTTTCTTTCTTCATCGATACTTCATCCATTATTGTCATCTTTACCACTTTTTATCCGACATACTTTAGTTCTGTCTAGAGGTAAGGGAAACAGAGAGAAACAGAACAGCCAAAAAATTAGGATACTTTATGTGAAATATCAAAGTCTTACAAAGAGCAATGGTGCATTTTTAGTATGTTGATCCATTATGCTCCAAATCTATATTTGCAAGCACATTTTCATTAAAAACGGTCTCTGTTTGCCTTAATTCTCTTCAAGGATACATAAAGAAATGGCAGTAAAGGAAAAAGTTCACATAATGTCAAACAAAATAGTCCTAATCCTACATAGAAGAAAACAGAAGAAATATATGGGGTGTTCTCAAAGAGCCCTCCAGTGCCTTCCAACTTCATGGAGTAGTACTGGTCAAAAAATTAGACAATTTGTTGGATTGTTTTCAACTTTCTTTGAAAGACTCTTTTAAAATACCTTTATCTTAACCAAAACCTCATGAATTTTAAGTGCAGAGAATTCTTTAAAAGAAAATACCATGCTTTCCATGGGGAAGCATACTTTTCCATTAAAATAATTTAAAATTATTAAAATAAACAATCACATTGGTTATTGGAAGTGCCAATAACTTCTGCAGGGAAAAAAAATAAGATTTTTAAAAATTTGTCTGAATTGCTGTTACATTGCATCCAATTTTCAAATCCTGTATATTTTCAAACTCTCCAGATTTGGGACTGGTGTCTTATCTCTGGATCTCAAAAGCAGACATCCCAGGTGCAGACCCGCTGCCTAGCACTCTTTCTAAGCAGCAAGATCCCAGAATCCAGCCATCTGAAACGGCTGGATTGCATACAGTCAGTAAGACTTCTCCTTAATCCCCGATGGCATGGAAAAGGAAGTAAACACATATTTTGGGAATGTGATCTTTGCCAGTGCACAGGCACACACCCTATTATTTAGAGGCACAAAGATTATGGTCCCTGGCTCCTGGTCCTCATGCCAGCCTGCAGGCAGCAGCGTCGTGTGACTTTGCTCCTGACAACGAACAATAGAAAAGTAAAACCTTGTTCTGCCAGACTGACAGGCAGAGTGGAGTGTGATGCCACTGCCAGTGGTTGCTGGCTCAGCTCTCGAGCTCACAGGCCCAGCCAGGGTTGATGGCTCTTGTGTTAATATTTTGCACGTTGGCTGTAAATACTACGCTACAAATTGTGCGTGACACTTGGAGCTGTGCTGCTATATGGATGTGCTCAGCTGGACAAAACACGTCACATTCATTCTGCCTATAAGACAGATACAAAAAGTAAAGGAAAAAAGTCTGCAAACTACACCTCATATATATAGTTTTATATTGTATCGTGTAAGCGCCCATGTGAGAAACCACAGAACCTTGAACAAATGCAATTTATTATTCACATCTGACTGATTTTCTTGAATTCTGGTCACTAATCCATCTTCCTTGGGAACACCTCTTAATGTTTGAAACTCTACTCAGCTTTCATCAAATGGTTTAAGAACAAGTTTTCCATCTCTGCCTTCAAATGCAGGCTTTATTCCATAAAATTACACTTTCCTGGGGCCTGGAATGAGTCATATTTAGCTCTGGAACAGCTGAAGATATTAAATTCAACACAGTACAACTCATTCAGGCTGCAAATTCAAGCTCCATCACATCAGAGAACTAGGAATCACAATTAGAACTTACCTAAGCATTTTTATTTCTTTCTTTTCTCAGTGCTGTATTTTAGGTATAAGCTAAAGAACAAAAAAAATAATAATCAGTTTCTATTCTGCATGGAAAAGCTAGTATCATTTAAATAGTTACTAGAGAACTTAAGTCACTGAAGCCTGTTTGGCTGGATATCTGGTACTAGGCAAGTCTGCTCAAATTCATAGTTTGCATTGCAACATTCCACAGTAGCCAAATAGACAAAAGAACAAAAACCTGTCATTATGTCACTGTATAATTTTATAGTGGAATCACTCTTGTCACCTCATTTCCAAAGCAGTCTAACAGAGCTATGAAAGGTGGGGAGAGGGGCAATATTGATCATTAGAGAATGAAGCAGCTCCTATATATAGGCTCATCCCAGTAGACTATGTGAAGCATATGACAAAGGTTTGCAAAATCCTAAGTACTATGGAACAGATTAAATAAGCCAAGAGACTTGTTATCTCTCATAAAATAAGAACTAAATAGTTCCCAGTGAATTTATCCAGAGCAATTTTAAAAGCAAGCAGAAGGAAACATTTTCTTGTACAGCATGGAGTATCATCCTGGCATTCACTGGCAGCCTGTGGAAGGAGAAGCCACAGGAAAAAGGGTTTAGAAAGTGATTGACTGAGTGTACATCAGATAGGTGGCACCTCTGTATAATCATCTGCATGCAACTCTCATCTCCAAAGCCCCAAAGCAGCTGATTTCTGTGTGCTGAAGAGTATAGTAAATTCAAGGTCACTGTTCACGTCCTTATCCCGTCACCCTTTGCCCCAGCATCTGTCACAGGTTGTGATTAGAGGCAGGAGGAGAGATTTCTAGGCTGACCCAAACAGCAGCATTTAAGACTCAGAATGTATATTTGGTTGATGGATGATAAAATTATTTTGATGTCAACTGTCTGAACACAGAGGGAAAGATAACCCAGGAACTACTCTGGAAGGGAATGGAAAAGGGAAAATGAGCTTTTAGGCTCCTTTCTGTCAATTCACACAGGGACAGCTTGACTGCATAAGGCATTTAGGAGGCTACTGGAAGTACAAATTTATATTTGTGCACCTGCATCCCTTTCAGAGAATACAGGATACATGTATGCACAGAGTACATGTATGAAGCATTCTTTTGGGATGAGCTGAACAGCGGATACTGGCTTGGACAACCTAAAAAGTTATCATATATTTTATCTCACCATACTATAAATACATATATAATGAAGCAGGTACAAGAGAGGTGGGAGGGGAAGGGCAGGGTTTTACTGCCAGCTTACAATCCAGACAGCCACCAGCAGAAAACATAGCAAGTTGCACATTTGAAAATGGCTAGTTCTGCTGGCTGAACTGCCAGGAGGACTCCTGCCTCCTCCACTCGAACGGCAAAGTTATTCCATGCTTTTCCCTGCTCCTACCTCCCAGAATAATTTGATGGGGCCCATGTGTGCTATAAAGTTGATAAAGCAGGTGGACTGGTGAGGTCAGGTACCAGACAGAGGTATACACAACCTGAGTTGGTTGATGTCTCCAATTGCTCCTCTTTTTCCCAAAAGTCAGTGGAGGCCAGTTAAAATAAGGCTGACATGATGGTGAAAGAGTGATTACCCTGTTTTCTGCCAGTATCCCTGGAAAAGCAGCTCATAAAACATACTGGATCATATAAAAGTCTTCAAGGATTCAACAACAGGAATTGAAGACGGGAAAATTAATCTTTTCTCCATTGGCATCTTTTTTCTTTGCTAAAATGATGAAACCATACTCCTTGAGTTCTTCTGAAAGTTAAAGACTTTTATTCAAAGAGGACCTGACTCTGCAATCCAGTCATGTTGAGTAACATTTCAAGGGGATTTTGCTGTGACAGCTTGAACAAAAATATATTGTTTTCCTATGAATCAGGCCAGCAGAACGGGTCTTTCAGCTTTTGTCACTGCTGTTGCAATTTTCAAGCTGGCAATCAGGGGCAATATGAAGTGTCGAGTGAAATATTTTGTATCCCTTATTCAACAGTATTGTAGAAACTACATGCCATGCTAGCTTAGGGGACCCATTTCTTAGAGTGAGAAAAGGGTTACAATAATAAACCTTACTTCCACCTAAAAAAAAAAAAGCAAATGCATAGCACTCCACTAGAATGTTGTGGAAGCAAAAAGCTGTGGGGTTGCACAGCATAAAGTTGCCTAAATTATTCTTTTCAAAATCTATCTTCTACTGTTATCACCTCCACAGTCCTGCACCTCCAAAACCCAGTAAAAATAAAAGTAGTTTCATAAAGAGCTTCTCTTTGCAGGTCAGGTAGAGATGTAATCTGATGTTCCCTTATGGACCATCTAAGAAATGTTTTCTCAAGTAAGAAAGCTTTCCTTTTAGCTCTTTTTAAAGTTCATAAACATTACACAGTAAAAGCAGAAATAACCTTAACATAGGTGTTCTGAATGTAAGTTATTTCTTCTAAGAGCATCCCACAAACCACACTACCGTTTCCTGTAGTGCTCCAAGGTGGCATCTCAGGGCCCACCTCTTGTGGAAGGGAACCAGGAGGATTTGGGTTGGTTTTAACCAGGGCATTGGCGGTGGCAGAAGGGGCATCACGCTTGGGTTGCCAGGGACAAATCTCAGGGTTCAGAGACAGAAAGGGTCACTCCTGTAGTATAAGGGGAGAGTGCTGCTGCTCTCCTGGGTAGGCCAAGTTTATGTCTGCTCACCTCAGCCCCAGAGGGGGAAAATAAGAGGTCCAAAGCGCAGCACAGCATTAAGAACATTTTTTCATACAATGTATTTCCTTATAGGCTCTGCAGCCTCTAAGTCTTCTTCAATGCCCTTGGTGTTTGTGGCTATAAAATTTCTCAGCATGAGCTTTTTAATGCAAGACAAACTTTCCTACAAAATGTAGAAAAGTCACTGTTCACCTCATAAATACATGAAGCAATTGATATTTTATGATGCCATCCATGCCTCATCAAGCATTAATGTATTCCTTGTAAACACATATTCTTTTATTTAGTTAAGACGATAACAGTGCCACGTGCCAGACTCACTATTAAATCCCTGTTCTTCTATTTGTAGTGGGCTGTAGCAGATGTTTTATCCTCAAAGAATATCCTTCATTCCATTTTCTGTGCTAAACACCCCAAAAATCCTACATTATTGATCTGTACCAGTCTTCCCTCATTGCCTTTCAAATTACCACACAGAAAGCACTTTGCTGCAGACACGTGAGTAGCTGTTGGTAGGTGAGTGATTTATATCCTGGCACAAGAATGACTGAGAATCACATCAAAGATTTAAAATGTAGCCAGTGACGGAAGGTGGGAGGGTGGGAGAGGGGGAGAGAGGGAGAGGAAAAGAAGGGAAGAAAACTCATAAATTGCAAACACATCATCATAAATCTCCCCCAGACTATAAACATCTCGCACTTTAGCAGCCTGAACCGCGGCTGTTTCAAGAGCTGGATGTGCCACCTCTGCTCAGGGCAGCCACGTGCCCTCAAGTCAAAGGTGGGCTGTGGCCAAGGCTAGGCTTGAAGAAGTACAAGTGCAGGGATGGTTTTAAGGGCCACACCAACCCTCCATGCAAATGCCACCTTAGCCACAGGAGTTCTTCATTAAGACATCAGGAAAGACAATTTCTACCTGTTAGTCCCATGATTATGCTTGGGTGGTTACCAGAGCTGAGGGTGGGTCTACAACTGCCTCCTTTTTTTACCTTGTTTTGCGCACTGTGAAGTGAGACCAGGAGAAACCAAATAAACTGTAGTTCAGTTAGTTTCATTTTATTTGATTATTTTAATAATTGCATAATATCTTCCAGAGACTTCTGTGTGTAGCTCAGCCAGGGGTCTAATAAACATAAGTCCTCTTCTAAGAGCTTACCAACAAGACAGATAAACCAACCTGCAACTTTAGGTCTGACACAACCTTCTAACCTGTCCACATGAAACTTTGTGCAGCTTGACTTAAAGCACAGTTTGTGTCCAGTTTTCTTTCTAGAAAGCTAGTCTGCAGTTGAAAGCACAAGTTCATAAAACCTTGTCTCTAATACACATAAGACACCAAATCCATTGACACACGCCACCCTGTCTGTATGTGCCTGTATTGTACATCACCCTGTGGGTGAGACAGAGACAGAATGTGCCATCAGGCAGGAAAGAGGTTTTTTTCTGTGCTTTTAATAAGTTTCATTGAATAAAGCTTCATCTGCAATTGGGAAGCTGAAATGTGAATAAAAATAACTCCTCTCGCAAATTGAGCAGATAGATATTTCCCTGAATACTATTAGCAGGATTCTGCTCAGTGGAATAAACCCACAATAAATATAATCAGAGACACACAGAGAACGTCTGTTGATAAACTGCACTGTAATTTTATTTGATGTTTTCTTATAAAATTGTGGGTTTCTACCTGCAGTAGTTTGATTAAGGGGTATATATATTTACTAGCAGCAATGTTGCATTTCATGTCTAGACAGCTTTGTGGACATCAGGTGAGATGTTTCTCCTTCGTGTGCTTTTATGATTCAGAAAAAAAAGTGTGTTTACTCTATTAGTGCTCTATTAGACAAGATGTTAACTGTTTTTCAGGTTACTCCTTTCATTTTCTGATTCTTTCTTTGACTGTGCAGAGTTAAACAACATTATTTGTTTTACTCTGGGTGATTTACAGGTTAAAATTTTATTGACCTTGTTTTTCAAACGTATTTTCTGTTGAATGTGTCCTGCTGATTTTACTACTGATTTGTATTAGAAAAGTTTATATTTCCCATGGAAACTATATATGCTTTATCAGATATCCTTGATACTTAGATGAATTATACACTACACAGGATAACTGCATCTTATGTAATATGCAGTATCACAGATGGCAATGCGTAATGTTGCATGTTGTGATACATAATTATTCAATAAAATTCTAAATATATTCTATTGTGAGACTGCTAAAAAGACAGTGTTATTGGATAATAAATTCTCAGTTCTCAGCTAAGGGGCAGGATCTGGAGGGCCACAGCTGTAGTTTGGAAATTCATTTAGGCACAGCTTAGTCTCAGTCACCTCATATATGCACCTCACACCACTGCCAAGCCAGTTTTGCCTCATGTTGCTTGTCAGCCTGTGCCATCCTTCCCACTTGCTTCATGTAAAAATGGCCCCATCTACTCTTATTCTAAAGAAGTTTTAATTTTCTCTATGGTCCCTCTAACCATGTATCAGCTTCCTACCTTCCTACTAATCACAACATCTCCAGCTTTGTGGTGCCGCTGACAAAATAACTTGACTGAGACAAATATCTCATTTTCATGGAGTAAGTCATTCCTGCAAAAGATTCTGAGTTCTGATTTGGGGGTAGCTGAACTTGTCCTGATTCAATACCCATTCAATGAAGTTTCAAAATAAAGGCTCATTTTCAGGACTGGTCCTGATGTATAGAACAGTTGGTAAGGATTTTTAGCTTTGTTTTGACTCAACTGCTTAAGTCTAAAATATATTTCTACTGAAAAAGACAGTTCTGTGTCCTGCTTTTGGGGTATAAGGGGATTTATGATTGTGAAATTACATCTTCTAATGCATGGAGAATCCTATGGAACCTTAATAATGGTGATTTTGTGCCACTGTGAATTTAAAAAAATTGTTATCATATCCTTCATTAAGGTAAACCCTAAAATTAATTTGTTAAATTGACACAATAAAATATGTTGTTACAGAAGAAAGAAAAAAGAAGCCAGAAGCTACGGTGGATACTTTCTGAACAAAAACCATTGAGAAACCTTAGAATAAACCATATAGTCAACAAATGCAATTCAGGAAATCAGTTGTTCCAAAGGCTGCTTTATGGTGTTAGGTGCCGAAATTACGGCTCTGCTAAAGCCCATGACTGTTTTTCCATTAACTTCAAGTGAGATGGGATTTCATTCTCTTGGCCTTCCTACTGGAGAAAGAGGCTTGCTGGAGGAATTAGGACCAAAGAAATGCCACCACGAGAACTATACAGGAAAGCGATACGTAAGCAGAGCTGCTTCAGGTGATAACTTAAAACTACCAGTCTGTATAGGTTTGGATGCTAACAACAAGTGCACAAATGTCAGGGAAAACAAATGTTCAGTTTTGCTCTGAAATTTTCATCAGATCTCAACAGCACCTCAGTATGGAAAACGAGGTGAAAAAATATTTCCTTAATACGAGACCAGAGGCTCTCACTTTCTGCTAAAGTAGAAGAGAATGGGAATTTACATCTTGTTGGCCTACTGAGGCATACAGGGGTATTTGTGCTTTGTGATGTGGATCAGCTGTTGGAGAAAAACCACTGGTGTAACTGGCATGGGCTTTCTATGGCCAACATGGACAAAAGGCTGTTCACCTTTCCATTTCTTTCAGTTGATCTAACTAAGGACCAGTCCAAAAAATGAGCTGTGCTCCATTGTCTTCTACCCATATGAGTGCTGGAAGATATGACAATCGTTAGCAAGATATTATAAATATTAGGAAGTTCTGTTAAGACAAAATATGCCTAGAAATCATTACAGGCAGAGATGGGGAAAATTTAGCAATTCATAATTCCAGTTCTGTGCTCAGTGCTCCTGACCAGATTTCCTCTAGTCAACATAAATGGTCTCCGAGTGCTGGTGTTTACAGCCCAGATGTGTTCAGAAGCATTGAAAATCTGAAAAGAAAAATTTCTGTGGTATAAAGTGCCACAGATATATCTTACTGCAAGGAAACCTTTGCCATTTATATTTTTTTTTTCCAGTTTGGAAAAAGGAGGGAGAGAGGAATAGTCACCATAAACTGGGAAGTAAATTGAGAGAGTAACACCCAAGTTAAGTGGGGCAAGCCAAGTGTGTCTGAGAGAGGCAAACCCTGGGCCAAAGGAAGATACAGCCTTGAAGAGCTCAGCCTTGAAAAAAGTGCATGAAGAAATCAGCATAGTAACAAAAACAAACACACATGCTGTATAAGGAATGTTGGGTATGAGGGCATCTCAAATATGTGTCTAAAGAGCACAGAAAGTGCAAAAATGAAGAAAAAAAATGTTCTGTTAGCTGTGGTTTCCCTTTAAACATTAATGCATCTCAAAACCAACATTTCTTACAGTTTCTTCCAGTCGTTAGCAGTGGATGCCAGGAATGCAAATGAGCAGCTGCCCTTCCGAGCCTCTATGTTGGATTTTACATAGTTGAGAGAATCTTTAGACCTTAGAGCATATTTATTCTTTGATTTCTTTTGCTAAAATACACTGCAGCCTGGGTAAACACTGAGGAGGGCATGGAGCCAAGTGGTTTAATCTACATAGGCAGCTTTTTGTTTCTCCAGCCTTCATTCAGACTTACAGCTGAGCAGTTAGAAGTGGATGCACCCTGGAGAATCACTTTCAACCCACGCAAACAAAGCTGAAATCTGTGAAGTTTCCTTCCCACATCCAGATTCAACTAGGTCAATTGTCAATACTATCTCAGATGATTTGGGCAACATATTAAATAACCTGTCAAACCCCCAGTCCCATGCGGTCCAGGTCTGACCTCAGTGCACTTTATGCTAGCAGGTCTTTTTGGCACTAGAAAGTTTCTTCTGATTTATATCAATACAGATTTGAACCAGAATGACCAAGGGCCACAGTAACAATTTTGTCTTTGACAATCTCAAATAAATAACTTGCCATACCATTCCTCACCTGTAATATTGGCTGAGCTCATACAACCCCAAATCACACTAATAATCCCTGTCTATTAATAATCCCCTGCCCCAAGTCTGGAGTAAACTGAGAGAAACCATAAATACTGAAATACACCTAAGTACATAGCCCACATTTTATGATAGCCCCTACTTGTACTGCAGACAACTTTGTAATGAAGAGGAATCAAATATAAACCAGAAAACTAACTTTCAGGTTCTTGATTTCAGTAATTTAAATCATTTTAGTGACATTTTATTGTTTGGTTTTCTGCAAAGCAGTTCTGTATTTGCAGAGCTTTCTTTGAGGTAGCACAGCTGTAGCTCCCTACTGTCCATGGCAGGTCTGAGTAATTACCTTTTCCATTGGGATAAACCTCCTATTTTAGCTTTATTGAGAGTGTAAATAGAAATCAATTGCTTATCACAAGCTGAATTTTGTCCAGCCTGAGACAATGTATGCCTATATTTAAACAGTAGAATAGAAATACACTTGCAAAGAATCCACTCATTTAGTTTCAGTTGTATGGCATATTACAGACTGAAGCTACTCAGAAGTTTAGAGGAAGAGCCAGTGGTGAGGAGTTCCTGAAGGGTGTAAAGCTGACACTGGTAAATGTGGAAGTGTATTCTACCTCTCCCTGAATGACACACAGCACTAGTCAGGCTACAAATACTAAAGACAAATATATTGGCACTGTCTAATGTGAGGTGAAGCAGTGAAGAGTCCTACAGCATAGGTATCTTTACATAGCTTCTCAGTTTAGGAGAGCATAGGTTCTCAATTTGTATGTCAATATGTGTGCCTAAATATATACCTCTCTTATTTCAGTTTTGGGGGCCTAGGCTTAATATTATGACACAAAAGTTTGGAGATAACAGAGAACAAAGGGAAGAGGCAACTTACATATCATTTAATAAATTCATATGTATCATATCTACATGCATACTACATTAAAATATGGGTTTAGGACGTCTTTCAATCCAAACTAGCTTAAAATAATGAAAAGGTTTGCATTTTAAATGTTTTATACAGAAAAAATTGTTCCATATAATTCTATTCATTCTCTTTATGCAGGTATATCTGGTTACCTTTTTACCTTACACAGTAGGTTGAAAAAGTTTGAAGCATGTTGTAATAAGATAACAGAAAGCCTAATATTGAAAACACTGTAGGAATAGGGAAGGAAAAGAAAGCCATATTTCAAAGGGCCTTTGAATATTATTTGTGTAATAGATTTTCAGTTGAAGTAAACTAATCCTTAGTATCTCCATTATAATGACTTTATTTTCCTAAGGTTTTGTTTCCTAGAGCCTCAAAACAAAAGTCTACACTGTCATTTTCCTTTGTTTGTCATGAATAATGTTAAAGCCACAAACAGTTGATCACAGGATCTTATAGGGCAAAATGGTTTGGCAAAAGTGCCTAACCTAGAATATGTCCCCATGAAATACATAGCAGAGGAATAGTCCTCCTATTCTAAGTTTGAATCTATACTAAGGCAGAAAATCAAATTTTTTATTCATCAAATTCTTCCCAGTAGATTATGCCTATTGATAGACCGATATTATCTCCTTTTATGCTACAGTGGATCTACTCTACATTAGGAGATACTCAGTGTTTAGCATAGGTTATAAGCTTGCACTCTATAGCACAACTTTTTAGTAACCATTTTTGCCAATTTTCCTCCAGGGCAATTAAGTTTAGGTCACAGTGACTGACTTTTATTTTGTCTCAGTAGCTACATCTGCAGTGTATTTAAAGCAGAGGTCCAAGGCCACTTTAGATTTTCCTGTAATAATATCCTGCACTCACATGAGAAAATGAAGAATTGGGATTAACCTTTGCATTGGCTTGAGCAGGACCAACAGGACCTGCTAAGTGGCAAAGTGAGACAGGGAATAAAAAAGGAAAAAAAAACAAATCAGGCCTTAGCTCTCTGCAAGGTCCTGACCTTTAGGAAAGCAGCATAGGTGCAGCCAGTCTCAGTCTCTTAATCCTTTTCCTGCGTATTAATAAATTGAATTGTACAGCTGCGCTGTTGCGATGCAGCACGGACACACAGGAAGCACCGCAGGTGGCTGGGAACATTCGGCAGGGTGCTTTACACCACGGCACGCACAGCTCCTGGGCTGGAGCTGGGGCTCTGCTTAAGTCTGGAGAGAACCAGCCAGAACCTGTCTGCTCTGACATAGACGCAGCCCAGGAGCGGCAGCTGCTTCGCCTCCTTGCTCAGTCACTGACCGGGAGGCAGAGAAGCCTTTGAAATTATAAGTTAATGCCAGAACTGCTAGCAACAGCTTTTAAAATTCTTGCCAAAAATGCTTTTTTATATGCTTGTGGATATACATTTAACAGAAGCGAGAGAAGCAGAGGACATGAAGAAATGAAAGATGATGGGTTGTTTTTTCCCTTCAAGAAAAGTGATTAGAACAGTGAAAATGATTAGAAAAGCGAAAAGAACAGTGAAAGTGATTATTCCCAGGTTGTTCAACAGTTCAGGATTGCATCACTTAAAAATATTTCAAAATCAGAATAAACTGTGGAAAACTCTTGTATGATCACTGTTAGATTTTTTTTTATTAGCTGAAACAAGGCAGGCAGATACCAATAAGAACATGAAGACAGCAAGAACTACTAAATGCATCTTCTAGGGTTTAATTTTTTATTTTATTTTTGCTCTGATGAAGTTTGGCTTAGTAAATCTGAAAAAGCTGTAGTAACAGCTTTTTCCTGATGAAAACTGTTGTTTTTCTTCTTCTCTATAGAATTTATCAGCAGAAGAAAGATATAAATCTGCATTCAATTTGTTATTAAAAAAATAATTCATTTTTTCCCAAAAAATGACATTTGGTAATATTGTCTAGTTGAGACAGTACCAAGTTAGGACAGAAATTAGGACATCTTCTTCTTGTCTGCTGTGCTCCTGTGAAACAAGATCATCTCTTCATTCCTTAGTTTCCTCTGTAGCCTAATTCACAAAGTGTTTGGAAAAGTATTGATGTAATACCTGCATTTTGTCTTTGCCTAAGAGAATCGGGTTGAACAAATGTCACCGGTGTAAAAATTAGTCTGTCATGCATTTGAAGAAAAAAGATCAATGCTGATATGCAAATAAGTACAATTATCTTTTGAATCTCAGCTGAGATCCTGACAGCTGGGAAAACCAAACAAACATTTGTTTTGAAATGAAACTTGAAAACTAATGAGAAAAAATCCTGGATCACTGCAGTGCTATTTATGCTATTTCTTCTCACAGTAAAAGCATATTTTGGGACGTAAAACATAGTGAATTATACCTACCTCATGTTATAATAGGCAAGGAACCCCCAAATATTACATGAATGTGGAGCAGTACAATATGCTCTCACACAGATCGGGAAGTTAAAAATGTACTGTTATTCTCCACTGAGTCCTTTATTTTGCCTGTATTCTGTATTTAGCATCAGCTCTGATTTCTCACTTCTGCAAAGGTGAGTAAAAACATGTTTCTAGCTGGACCTTAGGCCTCGAAGACTTTATAAAAATCTTCTGCACCTCGATCCAGACTAAACTCAGTGTTGTTCTGGGATTCAGCAGAGCTAGCCCAGGTGGCTGCTGCACAGCCAGTTCTGACTCTCCTCGTCCAAGGCACACAGTCCATCCTGCTTCCCTTGTTGTTTTAGTAGTTACTCTGCTGCCAGATGAACTCCCTGAACTGGTATGCCGCAAGATCATCTGTTTTCTGTGCTGGTCCAAGGGCACAGTGGGATGGAGAGGTGGGGAAAATAAGCTCTCTCCCCACGGCAGCAGCTGCCAGTACAGTTCATCAGCACAGCAGTAACCATCCCTGTGTCCAACCACCACACGTGCTCCTTACCCCTGCTCTGGGCCAGTCTCCTCCTCGTCTTGTCTTTGCCACACAGCCCCAGTGGGAAGGACGTGAGCAGAGCAGCCCAGAGGGGGGCAGGTGGGGATGGGAGAAAGGGAGGGAGGGAAGCAGGGAGGAACTTCATCTCCTAGGGGCTCTCTCCATTGCACCAGCAGATGTGGTTTTGAAATTATGGGGTCAGAAATCTTTGTGCAGCACTGCTGAATATTCGTAATTGAGGATTTTTCTCTGATTTCCTTTTATTTTTTTTTCCTGGAAAGTGTTGTATTGCTGAGTACTAGATTGTTGTCTATGACTTGAAATTATTAATATGTGCAGGCTTTTAAGGTATATAGCTGGTTTCTGTCGCTGAAAAGAACTGTTCTATGAATTAGTTCATTTATACTCAAAAAGCATAAATATCTGGAACAAAAATTTCCAAATTGTCCAACCCATTTTTTAATTGTTTTTTCTTTCAAGTTGTTCCCCCTTCCTCACAAATGTTCACCTGTTCATCCTGATTAAGGCTCGGAAAAGCATCACAGATTCTCTTCTAGAACTGCTTTCTGTGCATCTCTGGCTCTGAAGCAACATTAGCAGTAGGTAGTGTCTCCTCGTTGTGCTACCCCTTGAGCCAGTTGCTGGAAGCAGCTGCCCATGAAGGGACCAGAAGGAGCAGGAGCTACAGTTTGGATGCACCAGAGCTCCTGCAGGGCTGTCTACAACCTTCACCACAACTTGGAGTATACAAGCGTTCCGGGACCTGAATCCCCAGGCAATTTTTTAGCAGGAGCCACTCCCACTGGGAGAAATCTGAAAAGAAAAATCCAGGAGTGAGGACTTAAAGAAATGCATTTATCCCTTGTTTAAAAAAGATGAAGTGCTGCAGGGAAGCATTGGTCTCTAGTGGGCACTTCCAAGCTGTGGCAAGTTTTCTTTGTACTTAGGTAGTTGGCAATAGATCATCTACTGCTGTAATAATGTGATTCTGAAATATGATCCCTGATGCTGGCTTGGAGTTCATGGAAGAAAAACCTTGCTTAGTTATTATTAACACTCTCCATATGTCTTAGAGACAGATGAGAACTACCTTTACAGGTGCAGGTCTCCTGACAAGACAGTGATATTTGCTATTTGTTGTGCTGCTGCTGCTGCTGAGATTGTTTATATTAAAGCTGGCCAGCATCAAATTCAAGAAGAGAATTATTTTCATATAGTTGGGGCTAGCTGTTCCAAAACCAGTGGCACATTTTAACCATATTTGAAGTCCCTGCTGCTTACAATTGGACTGGAAATTCATTGGGAAAATACTTAGCTAGCTTTACAGACCAGATGAGGTAAGAGGCATTCTTTTATCTCCAATGTGAATTATTTAACATTTCCTTACATGGGTGTCGTCCTCAAGGTGATGGAGAGAAAGAGAATGGTTCTCTTTGTAACAGCTGAAGAACAGGAAGTTGGGAAAAATAGAATTTTTGCCCAAGTGCCTGTCAGGGGCACAGATACACACAATGGAGGGGAGCTTAACACACCATTATATAAAGGAGTGAAAGGCTATAAATACTAGGTAATCAGGTTTTCATTTTTATGGCTTTACACATAAATCCGTTCCTTGGACACAGGACTTCATTATTTAAAGAAAAGTGCCGGACAAAATCATAAAGCTCCAAGTGCTTTTCAGTTGCCTCAAAATCCCCTGACTGATATTAAAACCAAAATTATATAAAAACAAAAGAAAAAAATGGAAATGAGACTCAGAAAAAAAAGTTGCTAGAAACTAAGTATAGCCTTAGATGAGCTCACAAGTGTTGAATTATGATGTTTGATAGGCTAGACTTGTGTTAGAGAGTGTTAATAGATACGAATAGTCTAAATCATGAAAACATGGGTGGACATCTCTCCTGATCAGCTTCAGAACTGCTTTAACGTAATATTGGAAAGGAAACTGTGGGAAGGGAGGCATGCCTGGCTGAAACACTTCTGGCCAGCTTTCAGGGCTCATCCTCTGAATATCAGCATTGGACGGCTCACTGTCAGCACTTGGTGTGCTGTATTGGCAGGCAAAGAGAAGGGAATCAGGAATCCAGGAATATCTTGATCCACAAGGAAGTTGATGCTAATCCACAAGAAATGAATTTTCAGACTCAGAAGGGTGAATGCCTGTGATGTTGGTTAACATTCTCCTTGAATACTAAAGCACACCTTTGCTTACCTCTTCACACAAGTTTCTGAGCAAGTAAAAATTAAGATTCATGTGGGTAAATGTTCCTCATTACATTCATCTTTTCTCCTGAGCGCTGCTGGTCAGTTCAAACTGCCCAGTCTGTGTCTGTACGTACGCAAGACATTTCCAGACGAATTTTCCTCATCTTTCCATCTTTTCCAGGTTTTCTGAGATTATAGTACGGTCTGAGCACCGGGGAGGGAGGGGGTGTGGTTGTACCACCAGAGAGATGCCTTGGCTCAAGCTACTGGTGTGTATTTCTCTCTTTCTCCATCTCTTCTGTCACTTCAGTGACACAAGTAATACGCACCTCTATACCATCCATGCACTTGATGTGTCATTCTGCACCAGTTTAAAGCCTACCATGGGCCATTCCTACCATGGGTCAGACATTTAACAGTGCTCAGTAGTGACAGTAAGTCCTAAAAAGCTACCCCATAACAAATTACAAGTTTGACTTGGCAAGTAGAGTCCTGGTTTATTGCTTATGACAAAGCTTGTCCTAAAGCTGGACAAGGAATGATTTTTGGTTTGGTGTATTTCAATGGAGAATGTCTCAGAGTACTGAGAGGCTACTACTGTGGCTTTTGAAAACATACTGCCATGGTAAGACACTTGGACATAAGGGATTTTCATAGGTTCTTTCCCCTCACATCCACTTTCTCATTGTTTGTAATTTCTCTGGCAGATGAGCTGAAAATCAAAATCTCGCTGCTGGAGAGAATACACTGTACATCTGTTTCCAAGTTCTGATACTATTGAGATCATATTGTTTGTGGATCTACAAAGACACTCCCTTCTAATAAATAATGTTCTAATAAAGAGTAATGTCAGTTCTGTCCTGTTCCTGCTATACATAGTTACGTTGTTGCTGTTTGTGTTTCCCTTATTACTTTTGAAAATCATTGCACTTCATCTTGATCATCAAATTGGTGTGACACACAACACCATGTAGCTGCTTAATTATGCATGTGAGTGCTCATTTTATCAAAACTACAGCTTTCATGAGCAATTTTCTAATAAGGAAATGACTCCTGTGTAGTTTTTTCCTGTGAGACACATCGATGCATGGCTTTGCAGACAGACACACCACCGTGTTACAAGATTCACAGCATAGCAATGCTGCAGCTTTCCATGACACACAATGAGAAAAAAGAAAAATACTGCTCTTATGTCATGCTGACATTGTCTACTGTAAAACTTGTAGCAGCCACATTTCCCCAAAAAAGCACTTACCTTCTTAAAACCGGCCTCATCATGGAGACCAGAAGAGAGGAAAACCCCTGGGGGAACTTACAGCCATTACAAAGTTAGTGTTGTTTGTCTGCAGCTTTGTTGCCTTCAGCATCACACCTATGCAATGGCACTGGGGTAGAGGGAAAAGCTTTCTCTTTACCAAGGTCAAGAGGAATTACTTCTTCACCACAATGACCCAGTTCTCTGAGTCCAGACTGAAGTCAAATGACCTTCATAGCAAAAATCACCCCAGATGACACTCCTGTGGTTTCAGCATGCAGATAATGAATGAGCACTCCCTTTACTCCAGAAGCTGGCTCTCTGGATATGGCAGGACACTGCATGGCCAGAGTCAGTACTCTAGGCACTGTTAGGAGAGAGTCATTCTGTCCAATTGCTCTCTACAGCTTTTTACTATCAACATTAACTGATCAAAATATAAAGAAAAACCTATGTGAGTGTCCTATGACTTTTATAGACTGAAGGATTACTTGTCGGTTACCTCTGTCTCCTTTGATTTCTGTATTAGATAAGTCTATTCTCTTGGACAAGGAATGTTATGCTTCTTAAGCTATGCTTCTGCAAAGAAGACCTAAATGATTTGTTTCTTTGGCTCATTAGTTTGTCCTTGCACTTGAGGAAGGACAGTGCTGCTTATGAGTTGAATGCCCACTTTGGCTGATGAAGAATGGCAAAGAGATTAACATGGCTTTTTCCCCATTCAGTCTGCACTCCATATTAAATTTCCTTGCAGAGTAAGAATTATGTAAAATGTTTAAATCACTGCAGAACATTGTTTTGTGTTGTCCTGTGGGTAGTAAGAAATAATACTGCAAAAGGCAGATGGACAGAACAAAGCGCTAGAATAGGGCAAAGATAGGCAGGACAATGACACAGAGATCAGCAAAGCAGCAGGACAAGAGCCTGTAGATCAGTTTGGGAAGTAAGTCACAGGGAAGTAAAAAGTCATGATGAATATGTCATTTTCCTACAGACAAGTGTATGACAACCAGATTAAAGACATTTTCCAAAACAATGATAAGCTTATTTTAGCAAATTATGTCATACATTGGTTTTCCGATATCTTTTATCTGTTTTTCCATGCACAATGACAGATGGAATATGAAAGAAATTCCTCATATGAGGCGAGTTCCAATTTTCAGCAGGTCCTAGTTGTGGACCTCCATTTCTTCTCAAAGCCAGACCCCATCTCATTCTAACAAGATGTATGGGGACTCTGCCTGCCAAGGACTCAAGGACTCACATTTTATGTTTAAATCCCTGTCATTTTATGTGTTACCCCAAATGCCTTATTTTTAATAGCTGCAACCTTTTTTTTTTTTTTTTAGTAATTAGTCTAGCTGTGCATTCATTCCCATTTGGATAGAGTTTAACTACCCAAATTTTTTACATCAATAGATATGTCACTCTTTCAAAAATTCAGAGCTTCCCTCCCTCTTAATATTCAGTTAAATCTGGCTCTAGTTACTTCTGGGTTTGAATTTTTGATGGCTTTGGTGTCCATAGTTTTAGGAAATTAACATATCAGATGCATTATCTTTCTTTTTCTTGGCCTTTGTGTAGAACCCTTTCCTATTAAATACAGAAAATCGGGATTCACTACTATCCTTATTACTTAGACTATGGCAGCTGATTAGAAACATGATTGCTGTCTCCTTTTATTCCTCTAAACAAGAAAATCTGCCCAATTGCTAGAATGGATTTATAGTGATTCATAATGGACTAATCATTCACGCAACCCTACCAATTAACAATACTACAGCAGGGATTAATTTGTCTTGTGACATTTAGGGCACATGTTGCACTTACCAAGGGTGCATGCGGGTACACATTAACTCCATAATCATTCTGTTATTAGCTCAAAGTCTTTCTCAAAGTGAAAATCCACCAGTACCCATAATCAGCTGTGTAGAAAACCATCATAAAAAATGTTCTCTGTGAAGTTGCTGCCTTCAGTGTTTTACATAATAGCTGCCCTGGTATTTTATATCGTAAAATGTCCTTAACCATAAAGTATTGCCATTTTCAAATACTTCTGTGCATCAAATCAGAATGTGTGGAGTGTTTCTACAAGACTGCACCCTTAAAGCCTTGATTTTGCAAATGCTTGACTTTGATAACACTTGAATGTGGCTATTACTCATGTTTCTAAGGCTGAGCATATTCGTGTCCACTGGATCACTCCTTAGCTCCTGAGCATCTTGAAACAGGACTATTGCCTAGAGATGAGCATACCCTTAGGAATAAATTTTCATTGATGTGCTTCCATGCACAGTGTATAAATAACCAACGATGTATGTATTTCTTTTCATTTAATGAAAATAAATCCATCCTGTGTCGAAAGCGAGACTAGTTTATCATCAGTACATCACAACTAAATTAGTCACAAGTCAGCTAAGGCCAGTACTGCCTCCTCAGGCCTCACCTCTGTGTCCCACGCTGGTTTCTACCCACAGGAAGCACAGCCTTTAGCAGCACTTTATGAGGACTGACTTAGAGGAGGACAAGCTAACAAGTTCAGAATTATGTGTTTCATATATTTCAGGCAAATTCCATCCTATTTTTATAGGTTCATGCTGGGATGGACCTCAAATAAGGAGGTTTGAATTAAACTACTGTGGCAGCAGCCAACCCAATGAGTACAGGGCTTGAAAGGACCAGGGCTGTAAAAAAATATTAGTCACATATCATTATTAAATAGTGTTTCAGAAGATCGTACCTTGAGTTCATTCTTGTTAATTCAGCAAAACAGAAGAATAAGTGCAGTTTGTTATTCTTCGTATGGGCATTTGCCATTTCTGAGCAACACTAAAACGGGAGAAGATTGGGACTGCAGCACGTGAGCATCAGAGCAAGAAACACACAGGTTCAGACAATCACAGCATTTTCATTCACACAAGAAATATTTCTGTCTACCCAAAACCACCTTTGAAATCAGCAGCCAGGGTCACAAAAATAAAGTTGTGCAATTCTGTTCTTTGTTTAAGGGAGAAAAGAGCCACGCACCATCCTCCAGTATGGCACTGTGCATACACACACATGCAGACCCAGTCCTGCAATGCCAATTTTATGGACAATGCCAGCTCTGCACCTGCCTTGCAGCTAGACAGCAGAACCGGGGGCTTCAGAGACAAATTTTGCATGCACTCACATACAGAGAGAAATAACAAAGGTATGACTCAGAAATAACCCTCTGAGCTCTTGGGGCACAGCTAATTCATCCCAAGACTCAGTCGCTGAGAGTCACCCCATCAGTGCTGCCTTGGGGGGAATGCCGTACTCCTGGGACGGCCTCATCGCATTCCAAAATCTCTTCAGCTTCTCTGCCACTGGAAACATCCCCGCTGCTGCCCCCCACACCCATGAGTGTCCTCCCCTTCATCCTTCACGCCAGACAGTTCCCCCAGCCGCGGCGCTGCTGGTGCCCTCCAATCAGCAGATATCCATGGCAACCGCTCTCCGGCACCAGGAGGAGACGGCTGAGTTGGATTGAAAATCTCCCTTCTGCTCCTGCCTCCATCACGTGCGATGAATGGGCAGGCGAGCGGTTTCCCTGCTCCCCCGGGTTAGGAAATGCGTTCCTGCCTCCCTTTGTTTCCTTCTCTCAGGCCAGCACCACCCGCACGGCGCGCTCACGGGGCACCCTCGCGTCGCCGCTGATGCTCACCTAAGCAAGACGCTGTAGCTGGCACTTCTCTCACGCCCTCCCAAAATTAGCACTCAGTGGGCGAGCCTCGCAAATTGCTGACAAATACAGAGCCTCTGGCCATGCCAAGGCTTTTGTTGCACTGCCCTCAGAAAACAGGCAGCCGCATAATAAATATGTTCTTGTAGCACAATAAATTTGGGGGAATCAAATAACTGTTATCATTATAAAGCGTTTGTTGACGCCACAGATATTTAGGCAAGATAACAGACTGCACATTGATTTGCCTCTCCTTGCCAGTGGATCCCAGGAACCAATTTGCGTGCCATGGCCCCATGGCTCGGCAGACGAGCCTTCGGAGGATTTGCAGCAAACCTTTGGGCTGTGCACTGCTCAGCAAGCACATGCAGACACAACCCTTCCCTCTGATTTCTGTTCATCCAAGGTATCGACAGCCCTGGGCCAAGCCAGGCTGCCAAAATTTTGAACTCTGTCTGAGGAGTGTTTCCATTCTCATTTGTAAGCTAATATTTTTGGATAGCCAGCTAAATCTGACTTGCAGTTTGGCTTTGTGATCCTTGAATGAAACATTTTTTTTTTCACTCTGTCGCAATTCTTGCCAGATCCTTGGAATAAGAAAGACAAAGGAATTTGACAAGCACAGCACCAGCACAATCCTGTCCCACCTCTGCTGCAGTGGTTCAGAGGCTGTTGCTAAACCTCTGTGCTGTGTCTGGGTTGTCTCTGAGTGTTGTATTACCCTAAAAGGAGGCTGAGAGACAGCCAACTTACCTTATTTTTATCACGGAGAGACCAGTGCCAAATGTCTCTGGATCTACATTCACAAGAATCTGCCTTCCCTTTGGCCGATGCAGACTAACCCCTGTACAGCTCCGCAGTCTTACGAAGGTCTTCCAGGATTAGTCACTGAATACACAGTCCATTAAAATGCCTTAGAATATACCTATGAAACATCTGTGATAAATTTAAGGTTTAAGAAAAAAGCTGCAATTCATAACTATTTTAAGTATTAAAAATTTGGGTTTTCCCTCATACAGACAGAAAATTAAGAGAATCTGCAACATGAAGGATCTCTTTATATCCTCTTTTTAAAATCCAAATTTGAATGATGGTGGAGGGTGTGTTCCTGTTAGCTGGGATGCCTGGATGGTTTGGGGCACGGCCATGTTTCAGGTGACTGATTGACCTAACTGGATAAGATGGCACCAACACGTTCTTCAGCTGCACTGTGAAAATAGCAGCCTGCAGCAACATCAGAAACCTGTGTTTTCCCCAGACAGACGCAGTGGGTAGGCCACATATGTAGCATATTAATACATAGAGATGATATATCCAGGCTCTTTGTCTCATCCTTCTAAAAAGGTTATTAACTGTCTTTCTTACATCTAAGGGGAGAGATTGGCCAGACCTGTCACATGTTCCTGTCAGATTTTTCATACTAGCACTGCAAATTAGGGCTTTGGGGAGTTAACAAAAAATAAAGATAGGTGGTACAGAGCCAGGTGGAGAGAAAGGTTGGATGTTGTATTTGCATAGGTTTTAACAAAAAAATAGGATCAGAGTGAATTCATTCTTGTTGCAGGGGGCTGGCTTGAGACCCATGAAATGCCCCATTAACCCCTGATGGCTCCACAGCTGATGTGGATATAGATCCTTTGCACAGACAAAACACCCCCCTTAAAGAATAGCAGTCTGGCTTGGATATCTACAGTGTTTCCAACTGATTCCAAAACGATGCGATGCAGTGTCGGAAAATACCAACCCACAAAAACCATAAGACACAGCTATCACTAGAACCTGGAAGGGGAGATAAATATATCATAGCAATTTTCACCAAGGCAGGAACAGCTGTTATTGGCCAGGAATACAAGGGCTATAGAAGTGATGAATTTCCACAGTAGAAGTCCAGTTACAAGAATCCTCTGCTTTGGTGTGATTTGTTTGCTGCATATGTTTACAAAACCAATACTAACAGATCTTATTCTTTCCTGTTGGTTATTTATTTATGATATTTTACAGGCCATATCTTGTCATAAGCCTGGGTATCTCAGAGGCTGCCCCAGTGTACAGTGCCTTCATGAAAGAGAGGAGGACAAGGACCACATCTGTTCCAGCCTGCTCCCACACTAGAGTGAGGCATGCAGTGCTGTGGTCAAAAGGAGAAACTGGCTAAAAAACCTGAGCAAATAGCAAATCTCGTTAACTGCCTGCATCTGAAATTCAAACTACAGAACTACCACAGGAGAATTTATTTCCAGCCTCACCCATCTGTTTGGATGGTTCAGGGCAGCAGCTGGGGCAAAACCTCATTATTTCATTACTCCAAAAAGGCCCATGAACACCTCTTGCCCCATAGATACAATGGTATGTATGTATGTAGCACAAATAGTTATAATAGCAGAAATGGAAGACTCATGCAAAAGACTTCAAGACCCATCCCTGCCCAGTTAAAGAAAAAAAGAAATCCAAATATGTGATTGTAAGCTACAAATAAGCACTTATGAGAGTTTCTGGAATTTGAATGTCCCTCAAAAATCTACTGCGCATCAGTGGAAGGCTTTGCTCACTAGGAGAGAGATAACAAGGCTTGTCCATGCCACTAGCATGCATGTTGAAGTTAAAGTTGACTTTAACTATTTTACTCCCATTGTTTCGAAGATTTTCTTAAAATTTTTTCTCTACACAGAACTGGGCTACTTCTGCTTGATTATTCAGTGAAGTCACCATAATTCTTCTTCATGATGCCAGTCTATCACCATCTAAATAATTGCCGTGTCACAAATTGAACATCATAACTTTATGGTGAGATGAAGCAAGAGGAAACAGGCAGTCGGGTTAAAAATACTTGGTGAAGCAAGCCATTGAAAGCAGCTCCTAAATGCCTTTGAAAATGACCACAGAGGCTTGACAGAAAAAGACAAAAACACCTGAAAGGTAAGCAGATGTAGGCAATGACACAAGTCAAAGTGGCCCCCAGTGTGAAAACTCCCCTACACAAGACAAATGAGAGCATTTGGGTCACAGAACAGTCACGTCTGTGTGAAGGGTGGAACATATGGAAATTTTTGCTGTTAATTAGGGTGTGCCTATGGCAAGGCCACTGCAGTTGGACTTGCTTCAATTCAGAAATGTTTAGCTCAGCATAATGGTCTGGTT
>WAAG01080445.1:0-18215 GCA_013390105.1 Tichodroma muraria
TCCTACAAACATATGTTTAAGTCCACCCAACATTTCTTGGAAGCATCAGACATACTGCAGAGGGATTCACTTAATTAAAAGCAAATGCAGATGTCTGCACCTGAACTAGTCACCCTAGACTCCCTCTAAATTCAATAGAGAGAAATGAGAATTTCTAGAGTGCAATTCATCTCATCCCAAAGTACATGTCTAAAATAGATCAAATGAATTGCACATAAAAGTGCCTATCGTCTTCAATGGCTATAAAGGAATACCTAGAAACGAGCCCTGCTGCAGATGTCTACATCAGAGATATCTAGAGTGTGATTGATTTTATCTTACTTTGGACATTTAAAGTTTATGTGCCTACACTCCCATTATAAGCAATAGAGATTAATCCAGCCAAACAAATGAAAGTGTCTGTCTTAGGAGGAGAAGAAAGCCCTACCCTAAACTTTGGTGAAAGGATTAGCAACCTTGTGCTGAGAAGCGTTTGTGCTAAGATCTAGGTATCTTTCCTTCCTCATCCTACCCTGGGAGCAGTTCATTGTGAGCAAAGCAAAACAGCTCAGTCTGCTGCAGACTGGCCCTGGGAGAATTATTCAGCCAGTTGCTGAAACCACCAGTTGATCTCAACAGCCTCTACTGCAACACACTGCCTCTTATCACGGGATTTATTTTTCCTTCCAGCCCTCAGGCTGGAATAGCAAAGTTTCATGCAAGTTAGCAGACACAGCATCAGTACAANCAGCATCAGTACAAGATGTGGACTTGAAACTTGAATTGTTCATCTCTGGGCAAGAGACTCAATATAGCACAAAATAAGTACTGACAAAATTCTTCCAAGAAGCTCCAACTCTGCAATGAGACCTTTACTCTAACAGCAGCAGTAGGCAAAGGTGGGAGGTACTCAAATGAACATGTCCCCACATGAAATTAATTTCTTCTTCTAAAATTGTATTACAAATGCTTAATCTAGTGTCATATTAATGCATGAACCAAGAAATTGATTCTTTGGAAAAGTCAGGCGCTTAATTTCAAAGTTTGAGATACTAGAAAATAATCAGTTCTTAAATAAGTGCAGTGAATGTCAGCAAAAAATTATTTGCTTCCTTTTGACAGCATTTTATCTCCACTTCAATAGCAGATTTAACTTCAATCTGCTGTTATAAAATATTTCAGCACTTTCCTGGTTTAAAATATTGGAGTGTCAGTGCTTTGCAATTTATACAAATTTTTCTATAACATACAATTAAAATCCCAAGCAATTTTAAAGTTTAACATTTTCTGAAGTTCCTTCAAAAAATGCAAGAGAAATGCATGACTACATGTGGTAGAGGCATATACAATAAGGTTAATAAATGTAAAGAAGAAATTGCTAGTCATGTAATTGGCAATAGTATACCTTCTTTTTTTATTGGTAAATGTTTGATATGTTTTATAAATCAAAACACTTCTAATCAAAGTTACTGTTCCACACATTTTCTGTGGAAAGCTGAAAAGCGAAAAATTTGATTAATTCATCTTCTAAATGTATGTGTTATTAGATGACCAGTAAATTTGTTGCTAGAAAAAAAAAAAGAGAGAAATAATATTTCTAATTTTTTGTATTGGTTTACTACATTTATCCATGCCGAGCTATAGACTGACAATCAATATTGTCTTAACTTGGGTGGTGGACGACCTGGCCAGGTACTCATCAAAGATACTTTATCTATCCCCCTCCATAAACCAGGCAGGGAGAAAATAACTTGAAAATTTTGTGGATTGAGATAAAGGCAGAGAGTAATCACTCACCAGTGACCACCATGAGCAAAACAGACTCATCTTAAGAGAAGTTAGCATAATGTATAGCCATTCAAACCAGAGCAGGATAATGAAGAAATCAAAACAAATCTTAGAAATACCTTCTGCCTCCCTTCTTCCGGGGCTCAATTTCACTCCTGATCCTCTCTCTCCTCCACCCAGAAGAGGGGTGGAGTGGGGACTGGGGCTGTGGTCAGTTCATCACATGCTCTGCTGCGCCTTCCTCCTCAGGGGGAGGACTCCTCCCAGTCTTCTGCTTCAACATTGGTTGTGACCTGTCCCTAAGTCTGGTGCCCAATTTTTCAGATAGCTGCAGGTGAACATGTCCCAGTTTAAAAAAAATCACGTATCCTGAAACTGACTGCAAAACAAAGGGAAAAATATTCTTCCGAGCTCTTTCCTTAACTTTTTCTCCTGTGTGGGAAAACTGTTAGCTGAAGAACTCAAGGAAGAAAGACATATTCTTCTGTGTGAAGCCCCTGTTTGATTTCTTTTCCTTGTTTTTCAAATTAAAAACTTTTGATGAAAAACAACATTAATCTAGAATATTTAACACTCTTAAAAATTCCTATTTGAAACCAAAGTACGCAAACACTTTTGTCAACATTTCTTGAAAAAATTGAAAGCTGTATAAGATGTCCACATTTTACTTTGATTTTATCTGTAGTTCAGTGATACATTAAGCCATTTCATTATTTTCATGTTAATGCTTATGTGATACATTAATATTGTATCTATATGGAAGCACCAGGAGTCGTTTACCATGATTTGATTTGCAGTAGTCTTAAAGCACCGTAGTGAAATTCACTGTGGGTAACAAGTTGTGCTGGATTTGTGTAGCCAAACCAAATCAAGCCATTTGATTTGGCTACAGGGGTGGCGTTGGTTAGAAGCTGCTGGAAGCTTCCCCGTCTGACAGAACTAATGCCAGCCAGCTCCAAGAGAAACCCACCTCTGGCCAAAGCAGAGGCCATTAGTAGACAAGGTAAATGACTCAGAAGATGATTGGAAAAGTCTGAAAAACAGCTTAGCTGTACATAAACTTAGGAAAGAAAATCACACCATAAAACAGTTCACTCAAGCTCTTACATTTACTTGCAACAAATTTGTACTTTCTCACAAGAAATCAGTGTAATTAGATGAGCCAGTTTATATATAAAATTGAAGTTTTCCTGTTTCTTGACAGTGAAATGCATTGAAAATCATCAGAGTCAAAAGAGCAATACATTCTTTGAGCATTTGAAGATAGATATACTACTTTTGTACTGTCTTTGCCTTTTAACTAAGATTTGATCTTTGAGACAGCTTGAATAAGGGTCACAGCATGATTAAAACAGTTTGACATTCTGTAGAAATTTTTTTATACAGATTGCATACTTAGTGTCTTCATGAAGAAGCAAATGGAACTGGAGTAGTATCAATAAGATGCAGTTAATCTCTGCCTAACTGTATTCATGAGATGTAAAATAATATTTCTCGATTAACATGGTAAAACCCACAAGAGGCATCTCAAATCCCAAAATCTAGATCACAATGAAATAGATAGATCACTATTAGAAGAACGTATGTATAGGAAACTTTCTTGCTCATCTAAGAGAACGAAATATGTAGAAAAAACTTATGACATTAAAAAAATTATACTCTTTAAACTAAAACCATTTTTAGTTTAAATAATATGTATTAATAAGTTTCATATTTCTGGAGAACTTCTGAATCGTATGAAAACAATTATTTGAAAAAAAAACACTGAGAGTTAAGGAAATAATGACAATTAAAATACGAGTTACATATACTTTCCTTTTGGTTTGTTAGATGAAGTTAGGAATAATAGAGGACCTAAAATATTTTTCAAAGAATATAGATACAAATGAACCATGATTTTCCTCTTTGTTAGCATGTTTTAAGTTCTGTGTGAGATCACTTACAGTCAACTTTTCCAAGAGTATAAAAAGAAATGAAGCTTGATGATTCATAAGATTAATCCAAATACACTCTGCAGACAACATGCTTTCCTACTCTGCACTTTGCATGAAGCTGAGCAGACAAAGGAATGATACATCTCCTTCAAGGATGAAGCTTTCTTATTTTAATCTTATAACACAGTAATTTTATTTACATTTGTACATTGATGTGTAACTGGGTAGCTTCTTCACATTCTTTATCAGCAGCTACTTGTAATTCTGTTGTTCGACAAGACATTTACATTTGAGAAGACAAATTTAGAATTTTATTCCTTGCAACCTCAAAGAAGTTAAAGATATATTCCCTCTTTAACATTAAGGGGCATTGATTACTGTGTTGGTATAGTAAATCTTCTCTATCTTTAACAGAAGCTTTTGATAAGGAAAGCATTGATCACGAAGAATCAATCCACAAAACCTACAAATGACCAGCTGAAATTACTTACCAATATCTCCACGCCTGCCCTGGCAACAGGACCTTTAGTCTATCAGACGCCACCCTACAATATTGTATTCAACATGAGTCTCAAATATATGTTTTAATATGAGTGCAAAAATGTAATGACACTTAACAAGGTTTTGAGGCATACAGGGAGCTCGGGGTGCAGCTGCAGGTTGAGCTCTGGGTGGCAGAGCCCAGAGCAAGAGGCTGGGAGCTGCCAGCTCTTGGCACAACAAAGAGCACAGGAGATGTGGTGGCCAGGAGACTGGACACTCAAAGGCACTGCAGAAGCCAAGGACTCAGGAGGAAGAACAAGACCTTTGTGCACTGTTGGGGGTTGAGTTTCTTTCTTACAGAATTTTCTCCCATACATTGCTAGGGAACTAATTACTGGGTACTTATGGGTACTCAGAAAGACAAGGAAATGGCCAAAAACCCCAGGGAAGTGGGTGGTATCGGTTGGGGTGTGGGGGGGGTAGGGATTGGACTCCTGTTCTTCTGGCGGAGAGAGCTGCTCTCTTTGGAAGGGAATAGCGAGGCTGTTGTTGGTCTCTGACTCTGTGGGGAGACTTTCCACCGGCACCACTGGAGCCCAGCTCGGAGTGACCCAGCACCGTCTGTCCGTGTGTGCCCGGGAATTCGGATCCTGCTCTCTCCCTGCTCTGCTGGAGCCGCGCTGCCGCGGTGCCCGCGCCCGCTGTTCCTTTGCTCCTGCTCTGGTTTCCCCACGCCGTGTCCTGCACCCCCTGCTGCTGCCGGGACCTTCCCACAGCTCCAGCAATCCCTGCTGAGCTCCTGACACATCTCGTGCTGTGACACCCTGGGCTTTCTGCTCACCCCGGCCGCCTGTGACAGTGATTGCACCCCTGTGGTAAAAGACTCACTGCTCCGATTCTCTTTTGTTGTTAACACCATAGTTATTGTTGTTATTTTGTTTTATCTTGTTATATGCAGTAGTAAAGAACTGTTATTCCTATCCCCTTACATATTTGCCTGAGAGTCCTTTCAATTCCGGGATTGTAACAATTCGGAGGGGGAAGGATTTGCATTCTCCATTCCCAGAGGGGTTCCTGTTTTCCCTGGCAGATACCTGTCTTCCAAACTAAGACGTGCACTTTGATTGTGAGGATATAAAAGCCCAGGAATTCTTTTCTTTGGGGTCCCTTCTGGGAAGAAGGTTATCTCCTTCCATGTTGCTAGGTTGTGAATAAATGACTTTATGGAATGAGACAATTGAGACTGCTATGGGAAACCTAGGGTCGAGCTGGTAAGAAAAGATGGTCTGACTACATGAGAGTGGGGTGTGTAGGAAATCAAACAGGGATTCCAAACAGGAATCAAACATCAGCTCACTGGAGCCATCCACTATAAAAGGGCTTTGGTCCCAGATGCTGAAGTGTCTGGTGGTGGCAGTGTGGCTGCCAGAGTGGCTCCTGAATGCTCAGATGGGGAAGTTCCTTAACAAAGGCATCATGACCCTGTGCTATAAAACATATATTTCCATACTGTCCCCTCATAGGAGTGAATCAGGGAGCAGATACCGTGTTGGGACCTGGGTGAAAGGTGGCAGCAACTGAGGGGCTACTGTGGGAGAAGAATTTTACATGTCATCTCATAACACAGCTATTCTTGAGACATGCAGCTTTAAAGACCTTCTAGGAAGGACCACATATTCAAAACATTTCATAGAATCACAGAATCTCCTTGGAAGGGACCCGTCCTGATTTACGGAAAATTTGGGAAGAAACATCCGAATGGGGTCCCTCTAAAAACCAAATTAAAACTGCTCCTCCCCCAATTGGTTTGGGAAAAGATTTCCTTGGAGAAAAGTGGAAAAAATTATAGAGGCAAAGCACTCCCCAGCAAAACAAATGAACAATGACTACCCAACAAAACCTCTTGCTGCTCTGAAGAGATGACAAATTCAGAAAGTCTCTCCCGTGGGTCGCAGCTCGACTCTCTCAGTCTGTGTCAGTCCCTCCGGCACTGGGAAATGCCGGGGCCAGGCCAGGCCCGGTGGGCCACAGGTGTGGTGCTCTTCTGAGTTTTCAGTCCAGAGCAGGTTCAAGCAGTTCTGAGAAAAAAGAAAAAAAAACCACAGTCCAGAGAACTTCTCTGCTTCAGCTAGTCAAAAACTAACAAAAAGCAAAAGAAAGCTCTCCCGCTGTCCGCACTGCAGACGACACAGGCCGTGTGGGAAGGAAAGGTGAAAACTCTCAGCTTTATGTTTTGAAAACAACCGCCTTGGACATTCCACCGCTTCTCCTGCTCCCCCCTTCACTCTCGGATCCAGTTTTAAAGGTACAAAACTTATTTCTGAGCTAAACAGATGAATGGGGATACACTTCAGCATCGACCCAGGACAGGAACCACAAGTATTGTCCAGTCCATCTCTTGGCCCTGCACAGGACAGTCCCAATAATCACACCATGTGCCTGAGAACATTGTCCAAATATTTCTTGACCTGGTCAGTCTTGGTGCCATGACCACTTCCCTGGGAAGTTGTTCCTGTTCCCAGCCTCCCTCTGGGTTAAAAACTTTGCTCTGAGCTGACATGGCAGACAGAGCCCTTGAGGAGTGAGAAGACATATCCTGAAACTTCCCTGAAGCAAATAAAAGAGCAGAAGCTCAAGGGTGCAGACTAAGCTCAAGGACAGCTTAACCACCAGTACTCTTTCTACCCCTGTGGATGATGAAAAGACAGTACCTGTCTGTCCATGTGGCATTGCAAAGGACAATTCCTCCCTTACAAAAAGCATCAGTGCTGTCTTGATAAGGTGAATTGTATCTGTCTTTTTGGTCAAGAGGAGAAGGTGATCAAAACTGTACACATATTTTATGCTTTCATTTCTCTGAGAGAAAAAGTAAATGTTTTGTGTAGCTGTGCCGCAAAAGAAGACCTTTAATCCGCAAAATTCTTCTGTGGTTTTCAAAGCCTTTTTTATGGTAGTCATAATTTATATATTTTAATTTTGTTGCTTTAAATTAATTTTGTCATACAATGAAATGATGAAATAAGGATTAATTTTGTCATGCAGAAAGGAAAAAGTCATTGAAAACTCTTATCTTCTAAATTTTGTTCCAATTCCAGCAATAAGAAACTATACAGAGCATATTTCTTTAGTAATATAACTCATGTCATTTTGAACTAGACCTTAAAATAAAAGTAATTAATTATTATTAATAATAAAGATATTAATATTATTATCTAGAGGTTACAGAGAAAAAGGCAAATACATTTAGCAGTCAGAAGCTGGTCCCAATTTTGTAATCTTTTACTTCAGAGGACCTACATTTCCTGCTTAACTGCATAGTGGGGCAAGTCGTATGCTACTAAGAACAAAACCTACACAATATTTCATTACTCACCCTCAGCTATCAAATTCTAGTCTCTGAGGAATACAGAAGTAGTAGCAGGCATTGAGACATTTCTTTGCTGAATTTCATTATGAAAACACATCCCTGAGACTCAGTACCTGGAGGATGCTCCACAGGCAAGCAACAGATCTCAAAAGCCTTAAAATCAAATCTCTGGTTCTTTATCCTTGGAACCAAGGAACTAATTTTTTTTTTTTTTCTCTGAATCCTGACCTGATTTTTCTCTGACTACTCAATGCAGTTCTACTAAGATTTCCCTGTGAATTTCCCCAGCTACACTAATGGGATATTCCCAACACTTATAATCCTTGAATTAGTTCTAGTTACCCTTTGTTGTGAATGAGTATTTTAATATATCCCGCCTTTAGTTCCTTATAATCTTTCCTATTCTGATTCTGACTGGAAAACACATTTTTTTAAAAACCATTACTCTTTCCTTGAAACTAGTAAAAATCAAATGAAGATAAAATCTCTTAAATTGAACAGAAGGAGGAGAGGAGAGGAGAGGTCAAAAATATTTTTCCCACTCACATCTAGGCTGGCACCACTGACTGTTTTACCAAAACCAAAACAGATGATGGCTATATTTTCATCACCTACCATGGATATCTTCAGGCCATTAAACCTCATGGATGAAAGAATATTTTATTGTTCAAATCATGCAACATGGAAGTTCACTACAGGGTCATCTACTGTGTGTTGGGCAATGGTCTTGTCACAGATTTCAGGTCTGGATTTGCAACTACAAAGTTAGAGACTACTCTTCTGTGGGAGCAGGAAAAGGAAAAAGTGGGATAAATATGGGGTTATTGTTAATCTAGAGAGAAAACCAAGCATTAATCAGGAATAACTTAAGAGGTGGTTTCCTCATTTTGGGATGTCACTCCAAATTCAGAACAGAAACACTACTTGAGAAATGTCTTCCAAAGCTGGATGAAGAAAAAAGGCAGTTACATCTGAGACACAGCTAATTCTCTCCGCTCCTCTGATGTGAANAGAGAAGAGAAGAGAAGAGAAGAGAAGAGAAGAGAAGAGAAGAGAAGAGAAGAGAAGAGAAGAGAAGAGAAGAGAAGAGAAGAGAAGAGAAGAGAAGAGAAGAGAAGAGAAGAGAAGAGAAGAGAAGAGAAGAGAAGAGAAGAGAAGAGAAGAGAAGAGAAGAGAAGAGAAGAGAAGAGAAGAGAAGAGAAGAGAAGAGAAGAGAAGAGAAGAGAAGAGAAGAGAAGAGAAGAGAAGAGAAGAGAAGAGAAGAGAAGAGAAGAGAAGAGAAGAGAAGAGAAGAGAAGAGAAGAGAAGAGAAGAGAAGAGAAGAGAAGAGAAGAGAAGAGAAGAGAAGAGAAGAGAAGAGAAGAGAAGAGAAGAGAAGAGAAGAGAAGAGAAGAGAAGAGAAGAGAAGAGAAGAGAAGAGAAGAGAAGAGAAGAGAAGAGAAGAGAAGAGAAGAGAAGAGAAGAGAAGAGAAGAGAAGAGAAGAGAAGAGAAGAGAAGAGAAGAGGAAAAAGAGAAAAAAGAAGAGAAAAAGAGAGAAAAAAGAAAAAAGGAGAAAAAAAAGAAAAAAGAAGAGGAAAAAAAGAGAGAACAAAGAGGAAAAGAGAAAAAAACAAAACAAAACATAACAAAAAACACATTGACTGAATTTCATGTACCCTAACATATTAAGTGGATTCCCTGGACATATAATATTTTCCATCTCAATCTGCAATATACTGTCTTAATTATTCTATATTTGAATCATACTTAGTGATACCGAATGCTTAGAGATGCAGGCCATTTTTTTAATAATTTGCATATAATTCCTTAAAACATATATGTGATCATAAAATGGGTCATCATCGTAGTTATTTATATGGATTATCATAATACTCAGTAGTCTTGTTCTGAACCATCTGTTTAATAATATATTTCCATCAAAACTTTAAAAAAGGGTGCAGAAAAAGGGAGAGCACACACAAACTGTGATGCAGTAAAGAGGAATACATTGACAATTTAAGCCAGTGGGTTTGGTACTCATGGAAAAGGGAGCTTTAAGAGAGTTATGTGAAGAACAGTGCTGTATATCTGCAGATGTTTTATTTTTGATTCTTCATTTCCCTGTCAGTGTCCTGACATTTTGTAAAAATAATTTTCAAGTACTTTCCAGAAGCATCACACTTCATTGAGTATATCACTCATCATTATATGTATTTTTAAAGCTGCATAAATTAAAGAAATTTGTTGAAATTCTATGTGCAGATGGTTTTAAATCCCTTTATTTCAGTTTCATATTTTGAAACAGTCTCGGAGATATTTACAGGAATGATAAGACTATGAAAAACAAAAAAGGAGACAGTTATATTTTCTGACTTTTATTTGACATTAAATCAAATATTGATATGATCCAATGAAAATGGTTTTTATTTTTACCTCAAGTTTCATTTCTATAAATACATAGTTAAGGACATTACTCTGCCACCAGCTGAGTGCTGTAAAAGTTTCGAAACTAGACTCTCAGCAGTTTTTATGTTTCTAGAAGTTGATTGGTCACAATGTAAAAACTTGGTCTTCTACAATCTGGGTCAATTCTCACCAAGATAAAGATACTTGCACCAATGTCATTCATCAGTTGAGAAAGAAATGCATCACATAAAATGTAGTTTTTCCTAGAGGAAAACAGGTGTAAATCAGTTAAAATGTTTGTCTGGAAACTGGCAGTTTATCACCTAGGTGATGATCCCTTTATATTTTTACTTTGTAGTGTGAAACATAAAACAATTTCAGATGACAGGATGACAAAATACCATTTTTTTCCCCTGCTGAAATCTCTAACCTTGCAGAGATTATGATTCAGATATATTTTACATTTGAGATGAACATCAAGAAATCCCAAATCTCAGCAGCAAGACATTAAATAGCTGAGTGCATTTGGCAGTGGCAGTTTGCCACTAAGTCACACACTGTGGAGGATTCTCCCTGTGCAAAGAAAAAGCAGCAAAACAGTTTGGAGATGTGGAACAGCTTGCACCCTGCGAAGGGGCACTTATCACACAAACAGTGTGATTTTCCAGCCCAATCTGTTAATTGTGCTCATGAAACTTTCCAGGAGGCTCTGCTGACATGCTGCTTAGATGTACAAAAGTGCTGCTGATCTCAACAACAGTGTCTGTGCTATCCCCATGCTCTCCGAGGGAAGATTGGACCAGATGAACAAACTGGGACAAATAGATACAGTTCTGCTGACTTCAGAGTGCTTTGGAGCTGAGGATCTGAGCTAGGCTGTAAAATACATCCATTTCTTTGTAAACTTTTTATTTTTTTGGTTGAGTTTCTCATTTTATGCTAAGAGGTTCTTCCACAGAATGTCCTGTGTTTGGTCTTTTTTTAAGCATGATGCTCAATTCCAGAAAGATTTTCAAAACCAGTAATAACTACAGAATAATCTATTTTATACTTTTGGAACAGAAAACCAGTTAATGATTTCCAGTTATTCTCCATTGTCTGTCATATCTTTGACAATCACTGAGCAGATTGAGACAGAAAGTATGAATCCAAATTCCACCTTGTCATTGAGTATAGACTTTGATAAATCTGTTCTGTTTCAAGCCTCTGAATGGTAGCTCTTGCTAAAATGTAAGGGCTGTCTTTAGACCAGCCATGTTTCATTACCTGTCAGTATATTCTAAATTATTTTTTCTGCAAATAAAAAATATATCTGACCAAAACTGATTATTTCCTTTGGCCAACAGGCGTACCCAGCTGGGTCTACATATTGGTTTTTACGACAATGATAGCATTGTGGCCTTCATCTTACTTTTTACTCTTACAATTCCCTTAATTGAAATTAATGGTACCTGCAAGAAAGATAAAGAACATCAGAATAATATTGGAAGGAAGAAACATGCATTGATTCATTTCTTCATGACGGACAGTATTTGGCAAACTATAATCTGTCTCTCCATGAGCCAACATTTATTCAATTTTATGTTCTGATTAATTTAGCAGTATTTAGAGCTCAGTGACTTTTAAATTGATGTTTTAAGACTGAGAAGTTTGCATTTGTAAAACAGAACCGTAAGGCTCAGCCCAGATTTTATCTTAAAAACTTAGTAAAATTGGTACAAGAATTCTATGAAGCAGTTTCTCAGAAATACAAGCCAACAGATTTATCTGTAACTCATTTAGGTAATGGGAGGACAAGTCAGCATTCTACCATTAGACGTGGTTAGGGTTGTATGACTCAGATCAACAGAGTACATTAGCAATGCTATTTAAGATATATACTTCAGAGACTGCATTTTCTCAAACCTCACAGATTATCTCAGAAGGTGGGATTTATTCCACTCCCACTCAGACAAGTTAAAATTAGTGTCCAATTTTTATCAAAAATATTCACACAATAAAAGGAAAATTAATTTTAGAAATACAGTTTAGAGTACAAGGATTCATGTCCTAAAGTCACCTATTTTCATTCACTGGCTAATGAGGGAGCCTGGCAAAGTAGCTAACGTGCTACTTTGATAGTATCCAACTTGTGTGAATCCAACTTGTGAGTTCCTTTAATGGTAGTACTTATACAGCTAAAAAAGGAAATAACAAAAAAATCAAGAATGAAACCTTGCAGAGAGTTTGTCAATTTGCCTGGAAAGATGGGACCATGGAAGCAATTATCAGGGGACTGAACATAAATACCAAGGGGAATTAAATGAAAGTAGCAGATCCTGTCACTTTCCCTTTTCACTCCACAGCTACTCTGAGAGTCATGTGTATTAAAAATAAAAACAAGCATTTCAAGAAAAGCATAAATTTCCTTCCTAAAATAATTTTATGGTCCCAACTAATGGACTAAGAGCTACATGAGTCTAGACATATCAGAGAATATATCAATATAATCTAAGATTAGACTGGAAACAGACTGGACAGCAAATCTCTGCTGTGTTTTTATAGAAAACTGAGCATAAAACTGTCTTTGCATATGACTGGGACAATGTGGCATAATCCAAACTTGTATGAAGAGCAAAAACATATAAAGGAACAGAAAAAAATCTAGCTTTCTTTATTTTTTTCATGAAGAGTGACAAGATCTCTGTGATCTCTCTTAAAACTCATGTCAATTCTAGTTTAGCAAAATTATAATGTAGAATGCTAATCCCATTCACAAAGTACAAGTGTAATGCAAGCTGCACTTTTCTTCTTTGTAACTCAGACACAAAGCTGAGAAGACATTCCTCCAACAAAGGAGGGATTGAAAAGTTGAAATTAGAAATAATCACTAGCAAAATATTAACAATATTTTCCTAATGATAAGCTGAGTAAGAACAAGAGGCAAAATGTGCAGTATGTCTGAAACTGCTCTTCTTTTCAGCATCAAAGCATCATGATGAAAGCATAAAGCAGGTGATGTTCACTGAGACGTAGGTAGCTCAGTAGCAGGTAAAATACTGAATGTGGAATTCTGTTCATAAGTTGATGATGTTCCATTATAATAAATACATTTTGGGTTGGGAATCAGAGTTGTTATGAAGAACATCAATGAAGAGTAATGTAGCTACAGATGTGATAATGGCTTTGTTCAGTAAGATGGTTTTGCAGTAGCTACCATTACACGTCTTTTTACCATGTATCTTTATTTTGTGAACAAATATTCATCTATTTCTGATGGATGGGACCTTTGTGTTACTTATTCCTCTGAGACTTGCATAATAGATGAAGACTCAATTATAGTAATAGTATGATTTATATTTTTACATGAAAATGCTCCACATAGGAAGGGGAATTATCTCAAATAATAGAGTGCTCATTTAGCAGGATACATGCCTTCATTCTCCAAACTTTTCAGGGAATGAGAGAATGAGATCAGCCCCATGGAAAAGAACCTGGGGGTCCTGGTTGTTGGCCATTTGAACATGAGCCAGCAGTGCCCTAGCAGCCAGGAGGGTCAGCCCTGTCCTGTGGAGACCAGGCCCAGCATCCCCAGCCAGGCAAGGGAGGGGATTGTCCACTCTGCTCTGACCTGGGGCAGCCTCACCTCATGTGCTGGGAGCAGTTTTGAGTGTCACAAGATAAGAAAGGCTTTCAGCCATTAGAGAACCTCCAAAGGAGGGCCACAGGGATGGTGAAGGGCCTTGAGGGGAAGCTGTATGAGGAGTGTCTGAGGACACTTGCTCTGTTCAGCCTGGAAGGGACTTGAGGCGAGACCTCATTGCAGTTACAACTTCCTTGTGAGGGGAAGAGGAGGGGCAGGCACTGACGCATTCTCTGTGGTGACCAGTGACAGGACCCAAGAGAATGGTCTGAAGTTGTGTTAGAGACAGTTTATGTTGGATATCAGGAGAAAAGGTTCTTCACCAGAGGTCTCTCTTCACCAGGAGTGTTTGGGCAACACTCTCAGGCACATGGGGTTCTTGGAGGTGGTTCTGTGCCAGGCCAAGAGTTGGACTCGATGATCCTTGTGACTCTCTTCCAAATCAGGACATCCAATGATTCTATGATTCACATAAAAATGGTGCACTATTGACAGCATTGCAGATGCTGTAGACATTGATTTGGTTTGGGATCACTCTCATTAATTTCTGTTATCAGGTACTACTTACAACTCTTTCAAAAAGACTAAATAAATGTAAGGTCTAATAAAAAATGGACATAGAAATATAAGCACTTTTTTACTGTGGAAGAAAACAGTTGCATGTTCTGTGAATATTTTCATAGCAAATGAAATGCAGAGAGCTCAAGTCCATTTGACCAAAGACCAGCATTGTTAAATGCCTCCAAAGGTTCACCAGCAACCTGCCTTTCCAAACAGAAGTATGATTTTCAGGAAACCCCACAGCAGGTGATTCTGTTAATATGTCACTGGTTTTCAGGTGTGTTTTTCATAAAGGAATGTAACAGAAATTTGAGGGCACATACCTTTGAAAAGTGCATAAATATTTATCTGAAACATTATATGAAGGAAAATTTTACGTGTTCATGAGGTTTTGTAGTAAGCTTAGCTCACTTGTGCAGCTTCCAAGAATCTTGTTTGTGGTTCAAGGAAGGAAATTATTCTTTTACTCAGAGTTATAGTGGGAAAAAGATTTGGAATCCAAGGTTACACTATTTCTAATTAACATATATAGAGTTTTCAAGACTTCAAAAGAACCAGTATTAATTATCCAGAATCACGAATGAATATTTACATGGTAGGCAATCAGGTAATCCCAACTACACATATTTCTTTCAGCTCTAACAGAACTCTTACAAATCCACTTTCAGTATGCCAGCTCAAACATGAGTGGCTGGTGCAGAGTGGCTGAATGCAGTGGTGAAGCAGGATATTTGTCAATAACATGAGATGCAAATGAGACAATGCCATGAGATGTAAGTCAGAACTGTGCAAAAGCCTAGTGTGATGATAACACCCAGGACTCTGACAGAGAGTGAAATGGTGAGACCTGATGGTTGATTATAAAGGTATAGACATTTTCCAGGTGACTTCTATCAGAAAGCAAAGGAAAAAGAAAACGACATGAAGTTTCAGAGAGTAAGCCTGCACCTCACATATGGTATGACATGAACAAACAGCTTAGATGGCTCAGGTTGTGTGAAATTGAATGATAAGTATCTGCCTCATTTCTGGAGAAGGATATTAGTTTGCTAATTTTTTTTCTCTTCTCTCATTAAATAAATATGAGTATATAGTTTGTTTGCTTGGCTACCTTTTGCTCTCTTTCCCAAAAATTCTGACAAAATAAGAACCTCTGGTAAGTAATTAATCTGAAAAATCAAAATAATCAAGTCACTTACTACTTAGATACTTTTTCATACATTTAAATATCTGACCTGAAGAATCTAAACATCAAACTTCTTGCCACTGTTCCAGATGTTTCCTGTTGCTCTGAGTATCAAAATATCACGTTTGTTTCGTGAGGACACCCTTCAGAGAGAATTTGGTCAAAATGCCATTGTGACATGCTGCAACAGTGAGAAGTGATTAATCTTTTCTCTGTTTCCTAGCCAAGCAAGGTATCCATTCATTATTTTCCCCAAATATGACGTTCTTTTGTAGCATAAGCATTTAAAGTCCTCTTTATTGTCATTAAACTGTCACACCAGCTGACAAAATTTTTGTCACTGAACTCCAGCAGTACTAGTATTAAATGAGTCCCTGTGACCTTCTCTGGTGTAAACAATAATTTGTACAGTACCTGAAATATAGTAGGTGACTGGCTACTCAAGTATGTCAGCTTGCAGCCAGCTACATATAATTTTCACACTCTTAAATTGACAGGGAAATCAGATGCAATTTTGATGAAGACTGGGTTTCCACACTGGTTATTTCCTGCATTCCTAGAGTTAACACAGTAGATGTGTTCAGAAATCTACATTATGTCCAGCCTGTGCAGCTTTGAACTTATTTAAGTCTCCTTGGGCTTAAGTAGTAACATGCAGGATCATGCAGTTACAGCTCAGTCTGTGACTGTTTCTGGGTTGATGAGCAGATCCAAATTCATGGTCTGACTTTGGAAGGAAACCTGAAATTAAAAGATAGAAGACCAGCAGAGTGGCCTAATGGATAAAAGAAATTATCCATTAAGATAAGAAAATAAATTGTCTATGTAGAAGTGTGTATGTATCAGCATGTTCTACAACATATACTAAATCACCTGAGCAGCATTATTTCACAACAAAAGATTGCCCAGGTCCCACTCAAGAAGCTGCTGGATCTTCTTTTGCCCTACACACTTTGGAGCACTCAGAGAGTGAGATTCAAACCTGCCCTAATCCTACAGATGTTCTTAATGAGCTCCAATCTATAGGTGAGAAAATCTAGAACCACAGTTACTTTTTCCAACTAATAGCTTAAAACTTTAGCATTACTTATATGAATGGCTATTCCACTCATTGGCTGAAAGAAGTCAGCTTGTCCTTCAAATGCTGCAGAGCAAGTCTGAAAGGTATTCTTTCAGGAATGCTAAGATTTCTTTGTAAAAGTTGATTAGATTTGACTGAAAGAATTACTACAGACTATGGAGAAACCAGCAGGGAAAAAATCACTTTTCATTGGCACTGTAGTCTATCTACTGAGGTCTTTTGCCAATATTTAAAGGTATGGTGGCATTCAAACATGACAAACTGTACTGATTGTACCATGAGTTATATTACAACTCCAACGCTTTTGTTGCTATCATTTTTCAACATGAAACAGATTCCCTGCAAAACAAATAATGAAATTTGAATAGCTGAGATTTAATCATCATTTCAGTCTTTCATATTTAAATAATCCTTCCATATGTGTCATGAATTGAGCCCTTTTTCCTTGTTTATAAAATATATATTCCATCCAATAAGAGATACTAAAATAAAGCAAAATAAATTATCTCTACAGTGATCTTTATTCTGAACATCTGACATAGAAAGGATAGAAAGTTCTAGAAAAACACTCAGTAGAATTATTTATGATTTATTTTAGCCCGTCACACCAGTAATTGATATATTTTTCAAGACAGATGCTAACATTTGCTATCATTATTGTAGTAAATGCTAGTACTCTTTGTTCATCTTTGAGAAGAAGCATTTTGACTTCACCTTTCTGCTTCTTTCCCAACAAAATGAGATATTGGTCCTATCTGAATATTTACAAATCAAGGTTCATATTTCATAGTAAAGAAATTGAGAGAGTGAACACCTGGGTAAAATGGAAGGGCGGTAAAATGGAAGGGATGGAAAAAGGTTTAAGTGCAGAAAGGAGTTAAGAAAAGGAAAAAATCATTAACTTCTTAAATTGATAATAGTAGCAGAAGTATTCAGACTGACATATACAAAAACATTTCAAATTCTGGATGCCAACATACTTTTTTACAGCAACGTATTCAGGGCATTGCATGCGTTGTGTGATCAACAGAACTGGAATGATTATCGCATATTGTAGGTAAGGGCTCTCCTATGTATACTTTTATCTTTTGTGAAAACACACACAGCTACATGGTCTGAAGTTCAAGACCCCCTGATGCACTCTAAAACTCCTTGTCTTACTCTCATTATGTTGTGACTTAGTCTGCCAACCATTTTCTCCAAGTCGTCCCATCTGCCCAAAATCTACTACTGATCACCAGTTTAGCTTTCTCAATTTAGGGGAAAAATAGAATTATTTTTCATTGCCTTCTGCCCAAGCCTCTGGCAGTCACATCAACAGTCCCATCTGTTCTTTTTTTCAGCTTAATCCCACCCAGATTTCTGATTCTAGGATTTGCAATTTAAAGGGAGGATATGTGATGTGCATAATCAATGGATTTACTCCATACAAAATACTTCCATGGTAGCTCACCTTCTTTCTGTTTTTCTCATACATACACACACGTGCATGCACACACATAGAAACTTTCATTTTAAACACACTTTTCTTAAATATAAAAACACTTAAACACTGAAATATGTTCAGCCAATCACATCTTTGGCTTGATTAAGTATTACTATTGTGATGAATTTGGTTAAGAGCAGGGATGTCAGAATGTTTAATCACCAGGCCTGACAGCACACGCTGTAGATTTTCAGAGCTGGGCTGGAGGCAGAAAAATAAAATGTCTGTACATATGTCTTAAAATTGTCATGTTGAATTCCATGTCATTGTTCTAATATTAAGAAGGACGGACAGTTGCTTCATCACTGGGAAAGTGGAGTTTGTATCAAAGTTGTATTTTGC
>WAAG01080453.1:5612-18021 GCA_013390105.1 Tichodroma muraria
AAAAAAATTGCATTTGTGGTTAATTTCTGTTCGGATGCATGTCCATCATGCACTGAGACTGTCTGAATGGATGAATAGTCTCCTGAAGTCAGATAATGGAGTGCTAAAACTCCATAATGAGATGTAGGGTACTGGTCTAGCTTCCCCACCATACCAAAGGGAAAAGCTGCCTGATACCCCCTTGATGCTACCAGGAAAATAGTTAGATGAGCAAACACCTTGATGTCAAGTAACCACTTCACAGAACTAAGGACCTTGTTTAGGCTGAAGGAGAGTGAAAGGTGGGATTGATGCTCCAATGTGAGTGGTGGTATGATTTCTGATAGGTGCCATGCTTCTTTCAGGCACCCACCCAACAGCTCTGTACCACCAGGTCTTGAAGGAATACTCCCTGGTTCTCACTTGATCTCTTCTACAAGTGATGCTGAAATCATCTTGCATTGTCTTGTGAAAATCTCCTTTGGTACAATTTGTTGGTAAATTACTGAGGACCCTCTCAGAACTGCCTTTTTCCCTTTCTCTGAGCCCTCTGTACATATGAATGATCCTTTTGGTTATGTTCTGATGTCACAGTGAATCAAGTGAATGTATTGACAGCTTTGCAGCCCAGATCATGTCCTGAACTGCAGGAAAGGAGTGCTTTTATTGAACAGGCAAAAGCTTATTAGCATTCCTCCACTGTCTCAAGACAGTCCGGACTGGTTCTCCCTGGTCAGTGTAACAGACTTCAAACCCAGGGAAAGTGTGCATCAGGCTGTGCTGGCGAGAGGCACTTTGATAACCTTCCCTTTTCCTACTTATCATCTTCCCCAGGGGCCTTTCCTCTAGCTCTGCAGTAAAAGTATGGATTGAACCTGCCCTGATCCCAGAGGATCTTACACGGATCCTTGTGCTTGCACTTCAGCAGTGGGGAAAGGTGGGGTTTCAGCAGTCCTTCCCTGGCTGCCCAGCAGTAATTGAGCTCCCATGAGCAGGACTCGTGGCAGGGATTTTAGGAGCAGATAAGTAATGCTGGTAGAGTCGCTCTGAGGGTGACTCCAGCTCCCATTCTGCCTCAGAATCGCTGAGCCTCCCGTGGTGTTGGCTTGGCATTCCCTCCGTGGTTCAGAGCACACAGAAACTGAAGCAAGCATGGAAGGAGACAGGGCTGGGCTGGCCCTTGCATGCGGCTGTTCCAACCACGAGGCTCTGCGAGCTGTGAGCGCCACTGCCAAGAACAGCACGGGCAGAGTCAGCACCTCCCATTCAAAAGGGTTCTCACAACCCTGTGCAGCACAGAATTTGGTTTTATTGCTTTTTATCCAATTTATTTGGACTGAGTATTCATTAAGGAGGGACAGGAGAGGAAAAAGGGTAGATTTTTATCTGAATTTAATCCCCCAGCAGTCCTGTGACTCTCCAGGTCTCCCAGTCTCTAAGAAATGTGTTATGGCTCTGAGTAGTTGAGTTCCCCTACCTAAATTAACTCAAATTATTTTTATAACCAACCTGCTTGAAAGACTTTTTCATATGACACAATTCTGGCTAAAGTTATTTCAAATGTCAATGTTGCCTTATTGCACATCTTAACCATTTCATAGGGGCCTCTTCTTTATCTGTTTTCCTCTTGAAACCACCTGATTGCATGCAGGAAAATTAGTTACTTTGAGAACAGGAAAGATCATTCCCATGAACACCAATCCACAGCCTTTATTAAATTGGAGTTAAGGGACAGCAGTGAGGGCAGGTCTGAGAAGAAGGAAGGAAAAGTAGAGTCTGAATGTGCAAGCTGGAATTCAAGATGTGTTTACAGAAGCAGGAGAAGCAAAGCTGCAAGAGGCACCTTTTCCCTGCCCTCCTCAGGGCAGCACAGCCCCACACAGGTGCATGCAGGTGTGATGGATTTTGTCATGGCTAAGTGTTCATTTTTGCCTGGGACTGATACACAGACTGCAAAATGCAGAAGCGGGCACAGCTGCATGACTGGCGTCTCTGCCTGCCTCCTCAACGTGACCTTTCTTTCTATTCCTATTACATTGAAGTCTCTTAACTAATTATGCAGGATCTCAGCCTGCTATATGATCCTGTTAGCTCCAGGCATAATTGCAAATGAGACAAGAGATCTCAGCTGTGCTGCTCCTTACAGTGGCACTCCTTCTTTGTCCGATGTTAATTATTCCTTGCAGCTGACAGTGAAACAAAGACCAAAGAGTTAATTCTCAGCACAATGAGAAATCAGTGCTTGCTAACACGTTCTGTGTTACTCTGCTTATTTACCTGGAAAACACTGTTTGGTTTTGTAATACGAATACTTGAAAAACAGGCACTAGATAAAAGGTGGGAAACATGAGAAAATATCAGATTTATTTGCAAGCCAAAGAGGATGTGCCACAAGCTGCTCTCAGGGAAGGGAGTAACTTAAGTCATGAACTTTGCAGGGGATTTTTCTCCCTTGTGCCTGCAGCTTTGATGCAATTCTCCTCTCTAGCACACCCTTGTAGTGGCCACCACAAGGTGTGGCACAGGACATGCAGGTGTGTGACTGACCTGACTGACAGCAGGGCGGGGGAGAGCACCCTCACCACCCGCATCCCAACCCTCCTGGATAGCCATGGCACAGGGAAATCTGCTCCTTTTCTCTGCAAGAGGAGCAGAAATTTGCCCCTTCTTTCCCCGGGACACCCAAAGGAAAGCCATAATGGCACTGCAGAATGGGTCTGCTGCTGTCACTGGGGCTGTGAGCAGCACCCAAGCCATCAGATGAGGATTATTCCTCCATTGCACTCTCCTTGTTCTGCCACAATTACATGGGTGAAGAGTGCAATTAATCATCTGAAGCCCATCTGACTCTGAAGTATAGCCAAATGTGTGTTTTGCGCATCTGCAGGTGTCCCTTATGCTTGGACTTCACCACCAAACTCGAAGACAACAATATTCAGCCTTTCTCTACTTGTACATTATTTAGGTCAGGATATTTTGCCAGATCTAAGAGTCCCTCAGAGTCATATAGGTTTGCTCCTCTAGCCTCTGCAGTGCCATCAGCTCTGTGTTCACCTCTGGGTACATTGGCTTTTTTCATGCCCCTTTGTTTTCTGTTCTGATTCCAGCAGCTTGCATCTCAAAGTCAGTACATACTGCAGGATTTTAATATATTATGGTCCCTGAAAGCTGTTTGCTGATCTTAATCCAAATTGAATTGGAACTAAGGAACTCGGAATATTAGATATTACCTTAGAGCAGCTTTCCTGTACCTAAAGGGGTTCTGGAGAGAGATGTTTTAGAAAGATATGCAGTGACTGGACAAGGGGGAATTTGCCTTAAACTAGAGGTGAGTAGATTTGGATTAGGTATTAGGAAGAAATTACTCCCTGTGAGGGTGGGCAGGCCCTGGCACAGGGTGCCCAGAGCAGCTGTGGCTGCCCCTGGATCCCTGGCAGTGCCCAAGGCCAGGCTGGATGGGGCTGGGAGCAGCCTGGGACAGCAGGAGGTGTCCCTGCCCATGGCAGGGGGATGGAATGAGATAATATTGAAGGTCCCTTTCAACCCAAACCATTCTGTGAGTCTATAACCATATTTCTCTGAGAATATTGCCTAGAACAGATGCATCATGCAAATGTACTAATAAAAAATTAAATGTACATTTAATTCAGGTCTTCCATTTACTTTCAGTGATGCAGTTTTAAATTCACAAAGTGTAGCATTTTCTAGTCAAATATTATGCAGACAGCCAACAATATTAATGAAGAAGATGACTTACAATTTTGTGGAATGCTATGTAATATTTGAGGATAAGGCTTGCTCAATCCCTCTTGCTGAAGCCAGAGCTATTCTTCCATCCTTCTTCAGCCATATTTTGAGAGGGAGGGAAAATGAATGTGATAAATGCAGGAAACAATTACCGTCAGGAGAGAGGTTATGCCTTATCCTCACTGCCTGAAGGAAGACAATGAATGCTGAACACTTAGGTCTTTTTGCAGCTCAAGTCTCTCTCTAATTGAGGCAGTATTTTGTTCTTTATAAGATATGTGAAATGCATGTCATAAAATTATGCTCATTATTTGAAAAAGAAAAGAGGGAAATAGCCTGTACATGATGAAAAGCACTTAAAAGCTAGGGTCTCCTCGAGGTTTATTTCTGTAGGTGAAGTTCCACATCATTAATAATAGAAACTAGGGGGAGGGGAGTAAATTCAGATTATTATTTTCTGCTTCTAATCAGAATTCTTAATCACATACATTTTCAGAAGTGTCTGATTCTGGATATTTCATCAAAAAACATTGAAGATTCCTTTGAAGAAAATATATGTTCAACATGAACACATTTTCCCATGTTTCAGATATGTTTTTAATATAACCAAGTGCTACTCTGTTTCAGTAAATTGAAGCTCTACCTAAATAATAATGAAGCGTGTATTTTATTTTTGACTACTTACCATCTTTACACAATTTATTGTTCTGAAGTCAAAAGGATCAAACCTACACAAAGGAGAAGTTTAACCCAGAAACTGTCAGCATGTGTTAATCATTATTTCCAATACTATATTTTTATTTTATTAAAAATTAAAGAATTCCCACATACTTGGATGGAAACAATCCCTTCAAAGTGTAGAAAATGTCTAGCACCATTTGCTTAACATTTTCATGCACAGTTGCACTTTCACAAATATAGAAATGAATTCAAGGGGAGACAGGGCCAGAAACTCAACTGTCATAAAATGGACAACTTCTGAAGACTGTGGGACAGTCAGAAAAATAGGGATCTAAACTGTAGGCTGAACATTAGGAAAGTGTTCTCAGCACCCAGACTGGTTGGACAATGTGGGCACGACAAGTTCAGGTGGGAAGCTCAGTGCTCATAACCAAAACTTGAGGAATTTATCAGCTGTTGTGTCGGGTTTGGGCAGAACACAGATGCCACTACAAAATGAAGGCACACACTCAACCCACATAGTTCTCATAGTTCAGGGCACAAAGTTCTTTTGTTCTGCCAAGGGCTCCGTTTGGCAAGGACAATGTCATAGATGTGCCATGCGTGGTCAGGCCCATCTGGTGATTGATTCATGTAGCAGGAATTCATGTAGCATGTAATTGTTAGGAAAGGCAGTTAAGCTGCTTCACTTCAGAGGACTTCATTCAAAGGCAAATCCAGCTGCATCCCAGATGACTGCCACTCCATCCCTGTGAGTGCGTACACAAAAAATTTGTTTCATTTTCCCCAGGTGCACAGCACTGCCGGGCCTTCTGAAGCACAAGGCAGGATGCCGTGATGCTGAGCCTGGGATGGCAGTAATTAGAGCGACCCAGGTTTTCTCAGAGCTACTGCAGCTTAAGAAACACAGCTTTACCTCCCCTGACCTTCTTCTTCATTCTGAACAAGCACCATGAGTTTAAAAGCATAAATTAACTCAGTGGCCCCTTCAGAAGAGCATTGATTTAGGAAACGCAACAATGGGCAACTGCTTCCTCAGAACCTCAAGTTATCAAATAAATGTGTAGGAGACCTTTAAATCAGGGGGTTTTATATTATTGTTTAGCTAATATAACAGAGACTTGAGCCAGGACATTTCAAACACATGCAGTCCAGTATGAAAGTGAGTGTTTAAAAAAAAGTTGAACACGAAATCAAGTTTCATCAAGGAAAGGGAATGAAGAAGATGTGAAGTCAAAAGGCCAATTAAAACAGGCAGCAATTCACAGTTGCATTTCAAGTTTGCAGACAGTTTGGACTGATAGATACATGTCACCTCTGATGGACAACAGTAAAATCCTTTTATAAAAAAGTTTTAAGCAGGCAAAGGTTTAATTGATGGTTTAATTAAAGGTTTTATTGATGGCTCTGGCCAATACACCTGCTTTAGACAGTGTATTCCCACATTCAGATTTTTCCTAAGTAATGGAAGTTTTTGAAATATATAGCTTAAATGCACTTTACACACATAATATTGCTCAAGTATAGCCCCCATAAACAGTGAGACCGTAAATCTTGTTCAAACAGGCTATTAAAAAAAACCCAACTGGCTCAAGGTTAGCCCTGCAAAATAACAAATTGTGTTTGTTCTTTATGAGACCTTCCTTCAAAACCATCCATATCAACATCTAAATTCACCACCTCTGCCCTCCTGCACACCTTGGGTTAGCGCAGAGCCCTCGAAAGGATGAGTTTGGGGGAAAATTGTCAGGCTGCTGACAACACTGTCACACTGGAGCTGGTGGCAAATCCCCGCCAAAGTACAGAAGAATTTCTCCAGCATGGGTGAAAATCAGTGACCTTCATGCATAATGCAGGTCCTGACACACCTCTGCTGTCCATGAGTCTAGACGTGTGTGGTTCTGGAAATATCAGCTGTATGAACCTCTGCAGGCTCAGAGGAGATGTGGAGCTGAGACTGAGTTGCTGGGAGAGCTGTGGGAGTCTGGGGCTAGTGTATTCCTGCCAAAGTGCCATCAAGGTGGGGGAAGCAGAGCTCCTCCCAGAGTTTTCAAAGCATGGATTTTGATGGTTAAACTTGGACCAGTTTCACATCAGGGTCACCTGGGCTGGCTTCGACTGCACTGCTTTGATGTTATGCTGACATGAGAAATTGTTCTGATATTTCCCTTTTCTTGACAAGAACATGTAGATGGATAATTGCCATGTGGATGGTATCAGGAAGAATAAAGGCAGGCTTCTGTTGGTTTTCTTTTTTGTTTTAGTGAGATTGAATCTCTGATTTGGAAAAATTGATTAGCTTTTCTTGATCGTTCCCACATAACGCTGAGGATAATTGCTAAATACGTTTATCTTGAAATCTTTGTGGTATCAGAGTTCAGTCTGCTTTATACTCCCCAATCCCTAAAGACAAGGAACTCAGAGGGCACACAATGCATTTCTTACTCTTTGACAAAGAAATTATGTAGCACAGCTGGAACAAGACTACTAGAAGAGATGTAATTCAAGAGATCCTTTCAATTGTCACTATGATCTCTTTTTACATGAATATTTTATATTTTTAAAACCTTTTAGGGAGATAAGCATGCAATTTAGAACTATAGGCAAGTAAAGGGAGAAAAATAAAGGGGATGAGGGGAATTCTGGAATTCCAATAAAGTGGGATTTTTAACAGTAGTAATTATATGGATATGACAGCAATTATATGGGTTCATTAGATATAGGGTTTTACCCTAAGTTTTATAGAGATCAGCAATTCTAAGAGAAGTCAAAAAAAAAAAAAAAAGGCTCTCCAGTCCATTTCAGCACAGAACCTGGTGTACAGATCTTCTGTCACCCTATTGTAGCACAAAAATAAAAAGGTTGCTGTTCGTGATTATTTTCTTCAACTTGAATATCTGTGTGCAACAAATTCAAGGAACGGTGCTGACAGCTCCTCAGAGGATGGGAAGTAACCCTACTTCACTAAAATTACTCTTGGGTGTGCAGATACCTCTCTAATTCCTGGAAATGAGGCCAGAATAAAAAACTGAGATTAACAGAACCAGTTAACATAAGACATCTGAGGTGGAAAGATAAGTGAACATTGAATCATAAATGTAATGATCTCACAAGCAGCAGAATGAGTGCAGAGGAGAGAGACTTTCCATGTCAGTCACACAGTATGAGAAATGATTCACTCCATTTATTTTTTATTTTTGCAATTTCTTCTTTAATTAGAAGGACTGTACCTATATACTCTATACTCATGTAAATCACCTGTCTGTCCATCTGTCTGAATATCGATCCAGCTCTAACATCTCTCTTTGTTATTACTCACAGCTGTCCCTAAGAGTACCATGGGACCAGATAATTTCTGAGTAAATCAATATATTTTAGGGATGAGCTTTCATGCAAGTGACACTAATTATCATGAAATAACAAAACTGTATCATTAAACCGCCTGACCATATATACTGTGCTGTTTTATGTTCCATCATCCTCTGAGTGCTTCTGCTGGTTCCAGTAGGTGGGTTGTTTTTCTTTTCATCACTTTTCCCAACAGATAAAATTTAACTGTCTCAGCCTGAGAAAAATTATGAAATCTGCAGCAGTGAATAATCAGCCCTTTCAGACAGAAGCAGCCGTGGGGACATTTTAGAACTTTCAAAAAATTGTCACTTGCCAACTGTGGTGACTTCTTGTTTTACTGACAAGGGAACCAGCAGAGTGTACCTGCTCTGTTTTCACATGTAATCCCACAAGAACAGGTTCTGTTGGAAGCAGATGATTATTTTTAGCATTATTGTCAGAGCCAAAGACAAGATTTCAATATTACAAAGGAGAGGGTAGTCTTCAGTGATGGCACTGTGCTAATTGCTGTCAAAATCTGGTTCTTGACAGACAGAAGGAGCTTGAGAAAGAAAATAAGTGTGGAGCTGGGTTTATTGATAAATTACTGGCAAACCCAAAGGTTTACTTTGTTTGGACAGCACCCTCCAGACACCGGGAGGGCTTTCAGTGCTCTTTATCACAGAAATATTTGCTGTATAAAGATAGAAGAAAAAGAAAATTGCCTAGAAGCTTGTAAAGGAACACAGCTCATGCTGTAGAGTGTTTGGCAGTGGGTGTTAATCCTTTTGATTTCCCAACAGCAACCTTCCAACATCCTATCACATTACTGTTTATCATGGCACTTTTTAATGATCTTCTACTCATTTTCTCTTCATGCTTTTCCCAACTGACTTGAGTTATACATTCCAGGGCAAATTTTATGAGCCATTATATGAAATGCTTCACTAAAATCTTTACATACAATCATATTATACACTTCTTTGCATTATTGTATTCTGTACTTGCTAATGCACATATTTTTTGTTGGTTTTCTTTTTCCATACCAATTGTTCATCTGTGACTAATCATCCACTTCCAGCTAGAGATTAAAAAAGCACACTGCCTCGATAAATTTCAAAAATAGCTTAAAAAGAACAAAATAAGTCAAGTGAAAGTAGATAATTTCCTTTCCTTAAAGACTTAACACATGAAGTAATTCTCATTTAACGTCACGTAGCTATCTTGCAGTGCAGCGCCTTGGCTGTACACTCCACCTCAGTCTCACCCAAACTGCAACTGGTTACATCATAAACTGAGGGAACATAGTTTTACATGGGATATTGGGCAGGAATTGTTCCCTGGCAGGGTGGGCAGCCTCTGGCACAGGGAGCCCAGAGCAGCTGTGGCTGCCCCTGTATCCCTGGCAGTGCCCAAGGCCAGGCTGGACACTGGGGCTTGGAGCAACCTGGGACAATGGAAGGTGTCCCTGCCTGTGGCAGGGGGTGGAAAAAGGTGATTTTTGAGGTCCCTTCCAACCCAAACCATTCTGTACAAGCACCTCTTGCAAAGCACTGTTCTCTGCTTCAGGCATTCGCTGGGTCTGGCATTAATAATGAGCATTAAATTTCAAAACAAAAAAGAGATATCCATGAAATTATTGCTGACTTCTTGCATACAGGGTAAGGTGATGTAGAACCTTTCAAAGAAAATAACACCTGGCATCTTCAGGGCTTGAGGTCTCAAACCTGGGCTGGCCAGGGCAAAGGGCAGTACTCAGTAGGGAACAGATGTGCAGAAAGAGAGGAATGAACTGAAGGTTCACAAGAGATATGCCCTGTTTTTTAAGCCTGTAAGTCTTTGGGGTTTTTTTCTCATTATCCAAGTGATTGTTTTTATCTGTATCTGTGAATAGAAACAAATGAGGAATGGTTATAGAAATTTTGCTGATTTGTTTCCCTGAGCATTTCCAGAGAGTATTTTACTGGCAGTACTGAACACCCACACAACTGAGAGTGACCAATGTTTTCTAGATTGCCATGTGCAGCTCTGAGCGCCTGGGCTCCCTGGAGGTAGTTCATCACTAACAGTGTCTCACTGCAATGTGCCCAAAATTCATGCTAAATTATCACCAAGGTGATATTGCTTTTCTGAAAACATCCCCAAAGATACCACATAAATGCATTTTTAAAATTCTGACAGGAATGAATGCATGTGACACACAGCTCAGGTGACTAGAAGTTTAAAAGCCATTACTTTCCATCATTAGTAATCCCCAGGGCTAGAGCATTCAGCTGTGAAGACAGTTTTGTACTGGCACTGACACAAGGTCATCATAAAGAGATTATTTTCTGCCGTGCTTAGCAGGAGTTTCTTTCCCCAAATGACTTCTATGGCTACAGGTAACTGTGCTTTTATCATCAGGAAAACAAATACAAAACAAGCAAAATGATCCAGGCCTGAACTCCTGTGTCTTCTCAGAGCACTGAATGCCAAGAGTTTAAATTTCTCCAAAAGTAGAGATTTCTGAATTTATATTCTTCAAAAGCCACTTACAAATATTCAGTACAATATATTTATTAGTACGGGTGAAATACTTCAGCAGATACAAAGGAATTGCCTATTATGTACCAATTTATTAGTTCATTTCACATTAGCCTGTGATTTATACTACATAGCTTCAAAGGGTTGACGGAATAGAAAGAACAAAATGATGAAATTTATGCTTAAAAATGTGTTATGAAATGGACTAAAATAATATTAGTTAAAAGATGACCTTAAAAGTATCTCCCAATGCCTGTGCAAAGAAAACTGAAAGAGGAAAAGAAAGATAATTGTAGTATCTCATTTTAAATGTGATTTCCCTTGTTTGCATTCTCCCCCAAAACCAACATGATGACTATTTATTATCATGAAACCCAACAAAAAAAGGACTGGAAAGGTGATATTATTATTGGTCATTGCTTAGACAACTGCAGTGCCTTGACAATTCAGAGCACTGCAGAATTTCAGCTTTTCCTTTTTTTTTTTCTTTTAGTAACACAGAAGTTGCGAAAAGCAACACTTTTGTTATCCTGGTGAATTCTGAGGGTGCACAGCTGAAAACCATAATGGAAATGCCATTAATAGCAGCAGCCTGAGGCCTCCCATGTGCAGAGGTCATTAATGTGTTCACCCAGCCTGTGAGGCACGAGCAGAAATAATAAACCTTAATAAAAGTAGAGTTTAACACAACTTCACAGGGACACTGGCAGGGCATGGAGCACCTGCACAGTCCAGCGTGGAAACCTTCAAAACTCAGAAACTCAGGTCATTCAAGCTGCTGTGCTGGCACAGAATCCTTATTTCCTGGAGAATAATTACTGGTTAGACAGTTTCTGAGGCTGTTGTGGGACAGGATCTGCATGGGGCACAGGGGAAGGGGTAACCTGTGGCACCGGCGCGATGTCCGTGAGCAAGAACATCCCAAGAGGAGCACAAGGGGGACAGGTAAACCTCCAGAGGGAGACAAACAGACATTTCTTCTTCCAATGGATCTCTGTGACATCCTTCTTGGCCTTAAGCAGCCCCATGAGGCTTCCCCTTCTTGACAAGCCATGATTTTGCACAAGCGTCACAATGATCCACTTGTGCATGTGAATTTGACTAGCAATTTCTTCTGAAATCACGTTTTCCCCAGATATTCTGTCCTTTGCGAATTTGTCTACCACAGAAAGTTGCCCAAGACACAATCCATGCAAGTTTATTCTGTGTTTTTCCACTTTTGTGTACAACATTTTGCCTCCTACACAGTCAGCAATTGTGTTACACCATGTTTAATCCTACTAAACTGCTAACATCAGCTGTGGCAAAAAAATAACCCAAAAAGTCTTAACAGATGCCAATAATGAAATCTTAAGCTATAAAATATGCATGTGTGCACACATATGAAAAAGGAAATGTATTGTAGAATATTTCAACTGGAGTATTTCAGTTAGGAATAAACATTTATCTTGCTGTATTTGGGTTCTGACAAAACGCTAGAAAAAAAGCTAATCTTTGGTAACAAGGAATTTTAAATATTAATAGATATTTTCTGTTGCTACTTTATTCTGCCCTGACCTTCTGTGTTATCTGTTTCTCTTTGGCTGGAAATATAAAGTATTCAAGCTGAAGTGATATAGGATATAATTTCAAATGCCTAAGCCCAAACCAGTGGATATGGATTTCAGTCTATTTTCTACTGAAACACAATAAGGAACACAAGATGAAATTGTTTATAAGCACTTGAAATAGCTGATGTGATGATATATTCACAACATCCATCCTCTGGAAATAAATTTCAGGGCTGAAAAATTCTTCAGTTTTTTGGTGGTCAATGGCAAGGGAATGAATTCCACTCAACTCATGTGCAAGAATATCCTTCATTTTCAGACGCTCATTGGAGCACTCAAAATCCTTAGGAAGAAAAGCTGTCCCTTATAAAATATATTGCATCTTTTCCCTCAAGGAAAAATATGGAGGAAAAGATTGCTCTCGAGGGGTCATTGAATAAAAACATGCATGGGTTATGTTTTACAAATTGCAATAATCAAAATTTGCAGTAACAATTTTGAGTTGTTAACAAAGATTTTTATTAGGACCTGATATTGAAGCAGGGAGCATGACACTAAAAAGTTGCTTGAAGGCATGACTATTTTCCATCCAGTCATGA
>WAAG01080457.1:0-14579 GCA_013390105.1 Tichodroma muraria
TTTGTTATTGTTTGCCTTTCAAAAAATAGGCTACTGAAAATTCCAACAGAAGATTGATTCAGAAAGTTTTAAGCTGCTGTTAGGTTGACTAAGCAGTAAATGATACTCCTGAAAATGACCCAGGTTATCCAGGGGGCCTAATTTCTAAAATGGAAGAATGGTAGTCCCTTCAGGTGGGTCGGCAGGTTATATTTGGCTTACTCTGCAGGTGCCTAAGACTGAAGTAGAACAGTCATGTCCCAAAGCAGTATTTGCTCTGGTGAAACCGTCTCCCATGTGAAGAGATGGCATCCGTTCCGTTCCACTTTGGCTATTATGAGTGGTAGGACTGCTAGATTCTCAGAAACTGGGAGCATAGCTGATTTTAAATGACAATGATACAGACACAGTGATAACGCAAACCTCATCAGTATCTCAAAAGATTCTAGCTCAAAAGTTCGTCAGTCTCTTGAACTTTTTCCCATTTTAAAATAAGTAAAAGAAAGCTACACTGGAAACTTTTAGAAAGCAGGCCTATTTTTATGAAGCTTGTCAATTAATAGAAATTATTCACACAGTGTGTCTTCCTAGCACCAGAATAATTCTGAAGTGGAATCTGAATCTCCTGTTCCAAGTGCTAAGATTTCAACAATGTGAACCTCCTCAGCTTCCAAGGCTGTAGTTCAGAGGGTTATGGTTTCATCCTCAATAGTGCTATACCTTCTAACAATGGTTCAGGGCTTTTTTCTGCAGAGTATTTGAATTAAATTGTTAGTATTTTAAGCCGTGGTTATTATGCTGGATTCTATATTAATTTCACTGAAGTGAGAGTAGCGCGAGACAAAAATTACCAGAAATAACATATGTTGCCGGATAGTCATTTTGACAACTGGTTGGAAACAAAAACACTAGTCACAAGAGGTTGTGAGGATGATCTACTACGATTTTGGGGTTTTTTTATGCACTGGCTTTGTAGCTCCTCTCGGAGAGTTAAGTTTAAAATGGCAAATGGAAGGACTGCAGTTCAGTTTTGTACTTTACCCAGATGATGGTACAGTCAGTAGCACAAAGCTCTGACTACCTTGCAAGAGAGATTGACTGTGTATTGCCTGAAGAAAGACTGCCTTACATGAACAGCAATTCTTATTGCTTCTAAATGTTCCTGGCCATCTTTCCAGGCTCAAACAGAACTACTTCAGATCTGTCTGACCAGATAAAGGGGTACTATGTTATATGAACCACTAATGATTTATGAGACTTTTCAACTTAGGATGGCCCAGGCTGTCCTGGTGACGGTGCTGCTGCCACCACTGGTAGTGGAAACCAGTTGCCATTGCTAGTACTGCTTTCATTCATGAAAAAAAGAGTGCCTGGGAAATCCTGAGATACAGACTACTCTAAGAGGGGATCAGCTACAGTACTACACAATACCTTATGATATTAAAAAATTTTAATTTATATTGTGTTGTACTGTGATGCCTGGCTTTGGCCCCTGTTATGACATGGATTACACTGCCTTTACTGGTCACCTGTATCACGTTCTGTCCCGGGGCTGACTCACGCATGCATCAGTCACCTGCAGAGCCTAAATGAAATTGCATGTGCATGTACTACAAATTCACACTGCTTAACCAGACTGAGAGAACAAAGATTTCATACCCATTCTATATAACATGTTCCTGTGCTAATCTGTCATTAAGGCCAGAAGTTTACCTTACATGCTGTATCTCATTTACTAAATCTTAATGCATTTGGATAATAAGCAAGTCTGGTGGAAATGTGAACAGTTGATCATCTTTAAAACAGTCTTAGGTATACTGCAAAACTTATGCCCTGTGCAGTCTTGGAAGACTATATAATTTCCGAAAAAATCCTTACCTCAGGTGTTTTTACCTGTGACTAACCATTCCTACTGTCCACTTAATGCTGATATACTGTTTGTATGAAAAAAAACCAAACCCAAAACCCTTCATGAAAAATTAAACCAATAGGGAAGGTACAGATGAGAGGAAACAAAGGCTTTGACCTGGGAAAGCTATTGCTTCTGCCAAGAAAAGCCATGGAGAAACAGAATGCGTATTGTATTTTTTTGACTAATGAGATTTTTCAAGCTTTTCTCATTCTTTTCTCTAAGTATAACTTTTTAGAGCTTTCATAATGTGGGAAGTTCAAATGATGACACAGTCATCGAGATGTGGCTCCACAAATGATACATAGAGCAGTTTATACCTTCTGTTTATTAAATATCACGTCAGTCAATACAACCAAGAATAACTTAATTATTGTAACAGCACCAGCTGGTTGACAGTAATAAGTTTGTAGCATGTTAATACTTGTTTGCAGTCTCTTGTCTACTCTGCCATTTTTCACTTACTGTTTAGGCATTTCTCTCTCCTAAGAAAACATTTTGTACTTTATTTAATTTAATTTATTGCATACTGTTCAAGCATTTCTCATTTTTGTCTTCCCCGAAGTATTCACAATCCATCGCAACTTGTGTCAGGTGCAGCTCAGTATTGGTGCTGGGTTGGAAGTTTTAATTCAGTATTTTCCCCCAGTTTTCTTCAGAAGAGAAGCACTAGCAGAAATATTTGATCTTGTGGAGCATTTCAGTTCTGGCAGGGGACTGATGGCTCCCCTGAAACTTCTCGGGCCAGTTTCCCATGAGTCACACACCTCTGTGAATGCAGAGCTGTGGCAGAAGACAATGCTGCTCTCCCCTGCTCCCTCCGATGTGTGGAGTTTACTGCTGCTCTGTGAGCTCATTGGATGGCTTTTGAAAGTCTGTAATTATCTCCACCAAGAATAGTATTAACTTTAGAAAACCTCCTTCAGCCCATCCTTTGTCTGCTGCCAGCTGCTATAGATCTGTCTGTCCCACTGAATTAAATTAGCACATCCAAAAGCAATGTCTCTCAAGTGATTGACAAAAATTCTGCCATTGCTCATAAGGGAAACAGGAGTAGAAAAAAGGCTAAAAGCAGCCTTCAGTGACTGTATTTGTGAGACATGGAGACTATAGCAAATCCTCAGCTGTTACATACAACAGTATAACTCACTGAATATAAATATAATTGAACTACACTAATGTTAAATCATTTGAGAGCCTGGCCTGGAACACAATTAAATACATCAAGGCTGAAGTAACTGGCCCACCACAAAACATTATTATGGTGGCTTACTTTTACCATGGGCTGCTCACATGTACTAAGCAATGATAATTGTATTCTTATTTAACCTCATATCTCTGTCATCTATATAACTATTTTGTCAGACATTGTTAGGCAACAGAGGTGCCTGGGTTCAATTTCTGGGTCTGCCTGCAAGAAGTCCAGGAGAAAGACAACCATTCTAACCTTTTAGTTGGTACCAGTTTTAGCATCCACCTCCAGTCTTGGCAAACTTTTTCATTGCCCGAATCATGGTGCGTTAGCAGTACGTTTTCAATTTCAGGCAAAGATTTTAAACAGCAGGCCTAAATCAAGGATTAATTTTGATTGAGTTGAAAACAGCAAAAATGTTAGCTTTAGGAACTGGAGATAAAGAGGCATGATTGCTTAGGATGCACTGTTAGCAGTGCAGGTTCACCAGAGGAAGCTGCTATGCTCTGCTAGACAATTATTACCCAAGTAAATTGTCCTTGTGGTGTGGAGGTGGTGTGCTAAGCAAACCATTCTCTCGAGCCCAAGGCATGGAGAGTTTGGGAAAGCTCTGCTTCTTATTACAGGTCTGCTTCATTTCTGAATGGGAAATCAAGTGGTTTTGACCTCCAGGGTGCTGACATCAGTCCTTGCCCACGGCTCACCTGTTTCAGGGTTACTGAATGGTAGAGCCCTGTCTGCAGCCTGGGCCATGAGAATGTTGTTGCTGAGTTTCCCAGCAGTGGCAGCACCGGGATCTCTGCAGCACTCTGTAGGCCTTGCTAAATTTGTGTGGCTCCTAGGTAAAGCGCCAGCTGGGCCCTGGATGGAAAAACTGCAGCCCAAAAGGGTCACACCATCCCTCAGCTGTTGATGCCTGGTGTAGCATTCCAGCTCCCCTGGAGACCTCTCTGAATCTCTACCCCATGCCTAAGAGCACCTCACCCTCCCTTACCTTCCCAGAGCAGGTTGAAGCATTGACTCCATGCACTGTGGACTCGTCATTTCCCTTGTCTATATCTTTGTACACGTGATTTGACCTCCAAATATGTGCCTTCTCAGAGGACTCCTTTCTGCAGTTTCCAGGACTCTGAAGAGCTTAAGGTTTTATAGCAAAAATAATTTGATTTTCCTAAAGGGTTTGGAAAAACCCAAGCTGTTTGGCATGCAAAAATTGACATAAGTGGCTCTAACCAGGGATTCCCCAGATGTAGAGGAGACATGCAGAGGGGTTATGAAATTTTTAGCAAACTATATATTTTGGGTGCAGAGGTGTTGAAGGAATATGAGTGCAGCCCTCAGAGAAAAGAGAAGCAAGAACTTCTTGGGGCCCAGAGCAAGCTTCAGGGGCTACTGTGGGGCTTTCTGAGCAAGGAAGCTGTTGCCTGCTATTTTTATTTTTCTATTCAGAGAAAAAGGACTGAGTAAAGACTGTGTGCAAATAAGACAGTTTACATAGAGAATATATTGGTCTTATTCTAAGAGTTTTTACTAGAGTGAATAACGGTATGAGTTACATTTCTTTAAACATTATTAACCTGTGTGAGTACATCAGTGGATATTTCTTGGGGACAGAAGGTGTTATGCAAAAGTGTTTGGTGAGTGTTTAGCATTGCATTTACCATTTTTGGCTCATTTCAGATGCACTTCTTTTTTGTTATGAGATTAGAACTGAAAACATTAGATTTTCATGTAACAAGACATTTTAAGTTTGAGAAAAGAGGTGAATCCCTTCTAAGCTGAGCAAGTAATCACTTTTGTTGTAGATGATCAGGAGCTGAAGATTTAGAAAGCAATGAGCTGTGTCACATCTCAGTTCCAAATTCCTTCCACAGTGCTACAAGGATATAAGATTATATATCTGAATATATAAGATTATGTTACTGAAAGAGAAGGAATGAGAATCATTTGTACAATAATGCAAACCTACTTGATCCTACTTGTCTAGTTATCTTTTCCTCATGTCGTATGTCTGTATTGTAATGACACCCCTTCTGCCCAAAGGATGTTATTTTAAACACTGTGGAAAGAATCAGTGAGAGCAACCATCTCTCCTATCTCATGTGATTTAGTCACCTGCAATAGTTTCTCTGGTTCAGATCATTAATGGAATCTCACTGTTAGAAAATCAGGAAAAATTGACTGGGATAAGAATTTTCAAAACGTTATCAGAAAGCAAGTTCTAATTCTTGTGCTTTGCTGTTGTGGTCTGGAATGCCTTGAATGCAAAAAGAGAAAGGCTGAAGCACAGCAATGAGAGCCCTTGAGAGCTGCTGGTGGAACAGGAGCACCACGCAGGGGATGAGAGAGAGCCATGCTGCTGGCACTGACACGTAGCAGAAGGGCTCACCAGTCAGTCATGTCCTGTATGAAATCCAGTAACCTGCCGGGTTAGACTGCTCAGTATTTATGCAGTTGAATTATACTTGCTGTTCCTTTGGCAATTCACAGGTTTGCCTAAAAAGTGAATGCAGAGGATCACTCTTCAAAATTTTTGTGTTGTTTTAGAGTAAGCTTTTGGCATAACACTTTCTATTTACTAAGAGTTTTCTGCAATTTAACAATATATCCATTTGCTTCCTGAATCTGTTAGTAGTGAAAAGCCTGCTTTTACTCAGTCAAGGATTGTAGGAAGAAATAATATATTTTATTATCTCACCTCATCTACCTAGAAAAGTAGAGGTTTCAGGCACACAATTTCTTCTTCAGGCCAACATATGTATATGATGTATATGTATATGTATATGTATATGTATATGTATATGTATATGTATATGTATATGTAGTTATTTTTAAGATTCTTAGTTTGCTGACAAATGGCCCTCTCCTGTTTGTACACCTATAACATCCCTGTTTTAAGAAAGGTGCTCCTCTGTGTCTCTGGTACACGTTTTGAACTATTTTGAATTTCTTCATAATATCTATCTTCTTCATAAGGATCCTCTCCTCTGATTGGTCATTTCATTGTCTGAAAGGCAAGCTGGCTGAGTTTATGTACGCTAAAGGAAAAAATACATCTGGTAAGTGAGTCAATGTATGCCTGACTGGAAGTTCTTCAGTGGAAGAAGTGTCCTTGGGAAATTAGTATTTAAAGTATTTGATTTCTTTTTTCCCTAACAATATGATTTTTTTTGGCATTTCATGCATGAAGAACTGTGTTTCCCAGTATTTCTTATGAGAAATGATTTAAAAAATATTTGAAAATTGTGTTTGAAATAGTATTTTTCTTTTTATAAGCATTGTTTTTACACTACTTCATTATATTGTCACTTTTATATAAAATGCCATTCAACAGCAAAGTAGCTAAAATAGCTCTTTAGAGTTTGCATTGAACATTTTATAAGCAGTTGACATTACTGAGACCAGAGACACTGTAATACTTTGGTATGACATCACAGTAAGTACTACTATCTGTCATGAAATACAAAAAAGTAATAATCAGGAAAATATCAAGTGTAATACCTTGAATCCAACAATATTCTTTATTTTTGCTACTAAGCACATACTTAAATAATTTATAACTTGCAATTTATTACAAATATTTTGATAAAAATTGTGTGTTCTAAATTAGAAATTAAAGTTCCAAAATATTTTGTCAAATGAGAATTTATGATTTTGTTCCATCTCTCCTTAATAGCACTGATGGCCTTGGAAAAGTTGACTAGCTTAACATGAAACCAATACCGTTAACAGAGTTACTTATTAAAAATCAATACATTGAGTAAGCAATACAGAATTCAAATATCTTAAATACAGAGAGCTGAAAACCATACTTTGTCCGTCTTCTGCAAAGTTTTCATTACTAAAACTTGCTCTTTCTTCTTACCTTTTTTTTTTTTAACTAACACTGGAAAGTTAAAAAGATAATAAAAGGTCTTCTCTTAGGGAAGGCTTACCCTGTTGTGAAGGAGCATGGCCAGGTTTGGGGATCAGGAGACTGAGTGTTCTGTTACTTGCAAACAAGCACCACAGCTGTGTTAAGATAATTTCCGTTTATTTTAGCTGTGAGGTTAAGGAGAGCCACTCAACTAATGAGGTCCTGACCAACACTAGTTTAGACAGTCTGGAGTCCGTTCTTCTTCCTTTTAACACAACATGAAGTGTCATGTAAGGAAATCTTCAACTTTCCATGGATTAAAATTCTTTAACTCTGAAATGTGTTTTACTTTTCTCACTATATGTGAGACACAAAGTTTCTGTCTGTGTGAACAGAAACTTTTACCAGGGTAATGGTAACAGGAATGTTTTATGCCTTTAGCATGGTTTGAAACTCTAGACTGTGGGAACCTCTGTGTAAGGGACAAGGAATTTCCTATGAGATTGTATTGGCTTTGCCCGGCAAGGTTTTGGTAGCAGGGTGGCTACATGGATAGCTTCTTTGAGAAGTTTCCAGAAGCCTCCCCATGTCCAGCAGAGTCAGTGCCAGCCACCTCCGAGATGGCCCCACCACTGGCCAAGGGTGAGCCCATCAGCAGCGGTGGTAGTACCTTTTGGATAGTTATGAAGGGGAAGTAAATCCGGCACTGTAGCAGTTGGAAGAGGTAAGTGGGAACATTGAGAGGAACAACCCTGCAGACAGTGAGGTCAGTGCAGAAGGAGGGGGAGGACGTGTTCCAGGTATCGGAGCAGAGATTCCTCTGCAGCCCGTGTGCAGCCCACGGGGAGGCAGCTGTGCCCCTGCAGCCCATGGAGCTCCATGGAGCAGCAGAGATCCATCTGCAGCCTGTGGGGCACTCCTCCCTGGAGAGGGGGATGCCCAAGGAGAATGTGAGACCTTTCAGGAAGACCTGGCAGGACCTGTGACCTCATGGAGAGGGGAGCACGTGCTGGAACAGGTTTGCTGGCAGGACTTGTGAACTTGTGGGAGACCCACACTGGAGAAAGGAAAGAGTGGGAAGGATTCTGCTCCTGAGAAGGAAGGAGCAGCAGAGACCACATGTGATGGACAGAGAGCAGCCCCCATTCCCCATCCCCTGCACTGCTTGGGGAAGGAAGGTACAGCAAATTGGGAGTGAAGTTAAGTCACTACCTTCACCCATGAGACTTTGTTCTGTTTTCTCTGCCCTGCCCAGCTGAGGAGGCCAGTGATAGAGAGGTTTTGGTGAGCACCTGGCACCCAGTCAGGGTGCACCCACCAGAGGGATGTCAAAGGATACGTGTTTACCACGAAGCTTTTTTTTAATATGATGAAGGAGCTGAATGAAGAAACTGGACTGTTTGTTTCCAGCAAAACATGAGGACCAGAAGGGACCCTGTTCTCTGTGCTGTGTACTTATGCCACCTAAGAGAAATCATATGTGATACTGACAGAAAACAAGACAAAGCAGGTGGTGGGAATTCCAATCAAGATCTCTCAGGACCTGCTGGAGAAGGAGATCCCCGAGGAAATAAACATTGTATTCTTCAGACTTTTTCCACGTTGCCTTGGCTGTTCTCTGACAGTGGAAGTCATTCTTGAAAAATAAACTAGAATCTTGTGGGCAAAACAATTGTCCATTTCTGAATCTAACTTGAACTATGTGGAACACTTGCTGCTCTGGGTTCACATCCCACTTCAATGTAAATGTGGAAAGACAGCTATAGAGTAGAAATTGATAATCAAGGGAGTAGGAGAGAGACTTGGACAAGAGGGGAAGTCTAATTAAACAAAAAGGAATGCAGTATAAACTGGTATGTTATCTACAGGCCACCCATTTGTGCCAGCCAATTTTTTAACGAATAACACATGCTTCCCTTTAGCAAGTAGGAAAACATGTCTTATTCTTAATTGAATTATACTCAGAGGATGTAAGAAAAAAAAGGAGTGAGGTGGGGGAGGAACGTGGTTTTAGGTTACAGGGGAAATATGTTCAGAAATGGAGCCTTACACATCCCACACACACACTTTGAAACAGCCTAAGACATTTGGAAAAACTTCAGGTGCTACTATGTTCTCACAGCTGTATCATAAACAGTTGTTAAACACCTTACTGGCCCTAATATTACATTGTCACAGGCAACTGCCCTTGCTCTCTGCACAAAGCACTGGCTCTGGTTACACTCTGGTTACACATGCTGCTGTTACTCTGGTTTGATTGGGGCTGTAAGGAAAAAGGCATGTGGCAACACACACTTGTGAATTAGGGGCTTTGCAAACCCATTAAGACACTCCCAGTGGCCCAATGGTATGGAGTAACAGGCCCATCACCCCTTATATTGGTTGGAAATGAAAATTGTTGTCTTTTAAATGGTTTTGAATTAAATATAGTTCATTTGGAGTGCTCCTGCTTCTATGCTATTTCTTAGTGGACATATTCCAAAGAAAAAATTTGCCTTGAAGACTTGTATTTGATGTAAAATGCAATTTTACATCTCATTCCTTTTGGAGCAATTTTCTCCATCTTATTTCATGTTTCTTTTCATCATTACCCTTGTTCCTGGTGAAACATTTTTTTAAAATGGAATCTACCTCCCAACCTCTAAGCAAAGCCGATATAAACCCTTCAAAATTTCATGAGGAAATCAGTTTTCTCCTGTGATAAAACTGTAACATAGAAATGCAATCATTGTTGAAGAAATCTTTTTCATTCTACATTAATTTTTGTTAAGGATTCTGTAGAGGGCACCAGTAATATACCAAGAAACTGTGGCAAGAGAATAAAGAAACCCAGCTGACTGTGCCCTATCTTTGAATCAATTGGCAGCTACATGCAGAAAATAAACCTAGGGAAACACAAAGTGCATGGAATAATATAAGTTAAATTTTTAAATAGTTCAGAAGCATGCTGAGCTTTATTTTACTGTGACAAATATGTTTGTGCTGCACTTGGGAAAAGGAGAGTAGCTGGTTGGAAACAATGAACCAAATAGGAAGAGTCACTGAAAGAAAGGCAGGAGAGCCAGCAGAACAGGGCGAGAGGGAGCCAGATGTGTCAGTAGCCAGACTGGGCATCCCGGGGGAGAGGCAGTGAGTAGCTGGCTGGCCTGGGGAGAGGGGTACCCAGCAGAGGAGACACAGTGCAGCCAAAGCTTAGCCCTCAAAGCTTTTCTCTGTGTTGTGGTACCACTGCTCTAGTCAAACACTTCTTCACAACCCATGCCGTAATAGCAAATGTAACTTTGCTGTATTTGCCTGTTTTTGATAAGTTAAAAATAAAAAAGAGATTTTGTTTTATTAGCTGCATTTATTTATGAAGTGTGAGCTTCTTAATAGACAGAGTGGGAGGCAGGGAACTATTCCAACATTCAGATAATACAGAATCTCCTACCTCAGAGTGATAGCAATTATTTTTAAGAAAAAACAGACTCTAAGAGCAGTTTTTAGTTGTATTGTGACATAATAGCTGTATAAATCATGGAGAAAATGAAATGGCAAAACTATCTCCTTGTTATATAAACAAATCTAATTTTTTTTATTGCATGCTATATATTGTTTGCAATCATAAACCTACTCATTTTTGCACATTTAAGAAACCCATGACAGATACACTCATGTTAGTTAACAAAAGTGCAATAGCCATATCAAATATGTGACAAAACATAATTATTTTTTTTACCTGGAAAAGATTTGAAATCGATTTTTTAATTTCATTTCTTTAAATTAAGAAATAGAGTGGCTGTTGAGAGCATATTTCACTTTGCAGTGTTCTTAATTCTACTTTTACTTATTTCTAAGCAGTCAGTAATTTAATATATAATGACTGATTTAATTTATATTGATGATAACTGAATTTTAAGAAAGCACTGAAAATTTTTGTTTGAGTTTATATTATATATACAATTTTTTCTTTAAATGGGTATATGGTTGCCTTTTTTCAGGATTGGAATTTTCATCATGATAGAACAGTAATTGTCATGTGAAAGTTCAGTTGTTATGGTTATGGTAAAGTTTAGCTTTGAGAAGTATAAACATCATATTTCTGAATGGAACAAGTGTCTGAAGACAATAGAAGGGCATCTTAATCTTTTGATGGTTTAGTGGAAACAACTGTGCTGCTGGAAAGTCCAGCACCGACTATAGCTGCCAATAGATGTTTTCCTGGCCTTTGCACAATTCTTACTCTTTGGGTGATTTTTGCATTTTCTAATTGTTATAAATTTTGAAGGCCAAATTTACCTCTATTGCTGCTCTAAATCAAGTCAGGATCAAAACTTATTGTTCTCAACAGTTCAAAAATTTCTGAGGGCTCTATTTTGCAACTATCTGATTTCATCTTGCAAAGATTCATGTGAATCATTTTAACATGCTTGAAGGGGTTTACAGCTCATCATTTTGATTTGAATAAACCTCAAAGTCCAATAGGAATTTCATTTCAAACCTTAAAAACTGAATCAAGACTATGCATAATCCATTGTAAACCATATGTCAGCCTACTTCCCTGCAAAACTCCTAGCATTGTGAGAGGATTTGGAAAGCTCAGCAAACCTTGAGCAGAATCTAGTTTCTTGGCTTGTGACCAAACCTCAAACCTTAGAAATTGATTTTCTTTTCCTTGCAAAGGTTTTACACAGTTGCCATTGCCCTGCAGCTGTGTGCAAGGCAATTCTTTGCTTTTCTGTGTATGACTCCTGTGCTGCTTCTGAAGTGAAGAAAAACCCTTCCTGCAGTGAGCAGAAAACTACCTCCTTCAGGATTAGATATTTTCCCTAGAACAGTCTCCATAAAATAGAACAAACTGTGGGGACACATCTTTAAATGCATAATGTGTATAAAACTCACTATAAAGTTGTTTTAAGTTTTATACCTTACCTTTATCTCTTCATATATCACTTATGATGATTTCAAGTTGCCTTCAAGGTAGACTATATCTTTGTGTTCATGTAGTCCAAAACACAGCTGGAATATGTTCCTGTGTGGGGCCTCTGGGTACCTCTGAAATATAAATAAATTGTAAAAATAATAATAGTAATAATAGTCTCTTGTACAATTTATGTGAACTATAGCTATGGAATAAACCTTCTGTGAACAAAGTTTCTTGGTGCCAGACTAGTTTTTGTTGGTCAGGAGTCTGGTCTGATTCTAACAGCTCACAATTGTGGGAGCAATTCCTCATGCCAGCCATCCCTCTTTGGGGCTGTAAATTCTCCTCTTTGAACCTTATAAATCCATTGACCTCCATAGCTTGGCACTTTGCATCAGAGTAAATGACCCACCTGCTAATGAATTTATTGAGACAAAGCGTACATTTTGCTGACATGACCCCACATTTTTCCAAATGCTGACTTAGAAATCTTTAGGGAAAGTCATCTGCTTAAAAAAAGAGGCTTTCTAAACTAATTCCTTGGCTTTATTTAAACATTTAAAAAATATGTTGAAGTGCTGTATGAAATAGTGCCAAAAAGTGAATAATAGTGGATATTATTTTTAAATGCTCATCTGTAACTACATCTCCCTAAACTTAAAATTTATGTTTCATGAAAAATTTTTTTCAGGGAGAAATGCATTATATTTTAAAAAGAAATTAATGACCTTCGGTAAAAGTAGAGATGGCTGGCAACTCTGCTTTGTGTGTAGCAATAAAAATGGTTTATTGGCCTAACACAGTTAAATGCAGGAGCCAAATTATACTCAGGCTCAACTTCATATCTTGTGTGACTCTGGGGGCATCATTTCCTGACCTGGATTCCTCCTCTTCTCCAATCCCACTTCTTTTTCTGCCTGAAAGCAAAGCTTAGATGAAGGAAAGTAAATAGCTTTTCTTTCATTTAGCTGTATTTGTTTTCCATTGGCTCCTTTATAGCAGCACCAGTAATGTCCCCAGAGCTCCCAAACCCATTTATTTTCTATCTACTACCTGCCAACTTGAAGCCAAAGCTAATTCACCCCAGAAGGTTTAACTCCTGTCAGCTGCAGCATCAGGGGCATATCAGTGCCACTGCGTGTAGGTGAGGATCAATAGGCTCAGAAGCGTAGAAAGGACATGACTGGAGGAAAACAAGGTTTAGAGGCTGATCATGAAGAAATCAGAGGGACCTGGTATCTGGATTTGGCAGGGGAGCTTGTTTTAAAATAAAAAGGAATATTCCACAAGGAAAAAGGGAAACTCAAGCCTATTTTAAAAATTGAGCTGCATTTTAGTAGTTTTCTCTTTGGACTTACGACACTAGTAAGAAGTAGACTGCATAGTCAGGTTACAGAAGGATTTTCTTGGTTCTGAAGGACTGAAACACTAATTTTCAAAGTACACCTTAGCATCTTGAGGCTTCTCTTCCTTAGTCTCTTTCATAAAATAATCCATATGTACAGGCACTTCACTTTATGGACTCTAGACTGAATGCTCATGTAATGTCAAAGGTGACAGGAGATAGTCAGAAAGATCCAAATCCATACAGGTTATTTATAAAAGTGTAAAAGCATTCCCAAAGGAGAAATTACACGAAACATTTACCATAATTCTAAGTGGTTACATAAGAGGAGAAATTTTGTCTGGAATACTTGTGTTGTGATCCCTGATGAAATTTTTGGCAAAGTTTTGAGATATAGTTTATATTTCCACAATCTCAAATTTAGCTCGTAACCTTTAGCAGTTTTCCTAACCTTGCTGCTAGAGTCCTCATTAAAACTGTCTGTATGCTTTCATTATATTAATTTAAAAGGATATACAAGATCATGTGATCTTGTATGGCACTAGTTTTTACTTATTCTAAAAGTATAGATTTTATATAAGCTAAAGCATTTCTGTGTTGGGGAAAATAAACTGTATGTTACTGACACAGAAGAACATCCATGATGCTACTCATGTCTGAACTGTTCCTTTTTCAAGAAACTGAATGTCCACGAGAGATATAGGGAATTCCCAAGAGCCAAACTACACTGTTTGTACAGTGGAAGTCAGCTTGCATTGTCTTTGAAAATCTTGGATTTAGAAAACAATTTCCTCCAAAATTTTCAAAATCAAGAAATTAGCGTGACCCTTGAAATCAGCATGGCACAAGAGCAAAGCACATACTATCTGGGCATCTGAGAAGCAGAATTCTCTGCATTGATTTTTTTCTTTTCTTTATCTATATGGATATAATTTGTCCTATGTCCCCTCTTCAAATGGGAGAATTTCTTGGATGAAGGTAGAAAACAGCACAGCGAATGCAAGGTCAACAATTGTATGCTCACAGAAAAGTTATTTCTAACACTTTAAGGTGACTCTTTGAGGCTTGAAATACGACATTTGCCCATGCTATGAACACCAGGCAAAATATCAGTAAACCTATTCTTTCCAAGGCCAAGGAAAAAGGGATAAATGGGCATATATACATCCTGTTGGATGGGGAAATGGATGGGTTATCCTGATCATCTAGCTCTATACAAATGTATCTCACTCAAGATCCAGTCCTTAGCCATCAAGACACCACCATGGGAAAGACTGAACAATCCTTGAAACTGTCAGATGTGTTTTCCTCCACATACTATGGTCCAATCAACATCTCATATTCTAATTCAGTTAACTGTCACCTGTGTTCCATAAACCTTACAGACACCAATGC